>CM062816.1:1383731008-1383973065 GCA_031772625.1 Pinus tabuliformis | reverse complement strand
ATTTTATTATTTGAACATGTTTTTATAATACATAGTTTTTTAAAATTTCTCTCATATGTAATTATATTTTCACTTATTTTGAAGTGTTTTGAATTTTTTTTTATGTAATTTTAATGACACACAAGTTTCTTCTCCAATTTAATCCAAGCATTTTTTTTGGATGTTTCTCCCCTATTAACATGAAAAGTATCAACAAATATATGTAACTCTTTTTCCACAAGTTCTAGAATCAATTAATATATTGTTTTTTTCTCTCTTCCACATAAATATATAGTATGTCATGAATATTTCTCATGAACATCATATAAATTATGACAATGGTTAAATAATGATGCAAAGTGAAAGAGGTAAGATAAATGAATTTTCCATTCAACCTATTCGCACAAGCTTGAACATATTATTTTGCAAGTTATTTGCAACTCTATAGCTAGCTATTTATACAAGGTTTCTATGAATTCTTTTTTGTAGCAATTAAAACACCGTATGCATATAGTGTTGCTATAAGTCACAAGGCATATGTATGAACAAGTCCGTCTTTACAGTGAATTCATCCATAGTTAGATTTAGAAAAATCTAAAAGGTTAGATAAGTAGTATGTTTCATCCATAAATAAGTCCCTTCTTGAAAACCACATTCTCAAAGTGTTTATAATAATGTCTATGTTTTTCCCTCAAGGGCTAACATTATTGCACATCTGGGTCATAATTTCTTATTTAACTTGTTTAATTCAGACATTACATCTACAGGCATGTGAAAACAAAATTGAATAGAATGCATTATTTCCTTATCATACCATGAGCCCTTCCTTTCAATTTTCCGCAAAGTGAGTGTTTGAGGTATCAATATAGCAAGTCTTTCAATAATATGTCCTATTGAAATCCACTATCTCACTCAATGAGCTTCATGAGTTTCAAATTGAACTAGTTCCTAAAGACAAATATATTGACTATTTCCTCTGGTAGAATTTTGCAACTTAGAATATACCTTATTTGTAAGTTTATCAAAAAAAAATTGCAGTATTATTTTGGAAGCATATGATGTAGTTAAGCCTTCACAATGAATAGTGGAATGAATACATACACAATAGATACATCATTTTTCAAGAAAACAACCAACATTATTTTTTTGCCAACCACTGATGAAGCATTATCACTAGAATATATATGGTCATGATCAATGCTTCAGGCCTTTAATTCAATATTCATATCTCTAATTGCAAAGGATTATGAGGATAACATGACATATGCGTTCCTTCTTATCTCTCTATACAATGTCTTCTATGATATCATTAATAACATTATAGATAATTGGCTCAAAGCCCTCTTCAAGTCCATCATATCTCCATAATAGTGAGCCTTTGTTGAAGGGCATCAAATCCTAGATGGTATTATCCTTTCTCATGAATCTATTCACTCCTTAAGAAGAGATCAATAGTTTGAGATGATCATTAAAACTAGATAAAGGCCTATAATTAGTTAAGTTTTAACTTCCTACCTCAAATCCTTCAAGTGTCTGGGTTTTTTAAGCAATGGGATTCACGGATCCTTCATTTTATCTCTTCACCTATGTCTTGATCAATGTATCTCCATCTAAACCCTTCAAAACCTTTTATGGTATCCATCAAAGGGACTCCCTTTTGTTCTTTATTTATACCATATTTTATAAGGTCTAGATCATATTATTAAATAAGAAGTTTCTGCAATACACATTTGAGGTTTTGTGGATGAAAACCTCCTTCGAGGAATCCCCTCTGTTAGAGTCGGTCTTTACATCCCTCCGTTAGAGATCAGTTCTCTTTTTGCATTTCATTTTTAGGTGTCTCGCTTGATTCAATCAGTTGCATTCTGCTAGGAGCATGCCATAATCTGACGAAGGTTCTTGTCATTCATTACCCCTCACGCCTTATCATTGCTGGCTCAAGTCTGTCCATCAAAATCAAGTTTGAAAATCACTTACAGTCCTCTTTTAGTCTTTTGATCATCAGAGTCATTTCAGTCACTAGGTCTAGGGTTTCATCAATTGTGTCTTCAAAGTGTCCAATAATGATAGCATGACTCATGAGGGAGGTCCTTAATAAGTTTTCAGTTTTCAATATTTTCATCATAATATGCTCAACTATGACTTTTCTTCAAAACTCTGTTTGAAGAAAATTAGTCATTCCGTTTTGTAATAATGCCATGTAATTTTCAGAATTTTTCAGTTGTTGAAATTTCCAGGCACAACCCTGGTATTCCTTTGTCAAAACATGCCATTATCCCTGCAACAATCGCCAAAAAATTCATTATTCAAGTAAAAAATCAGAAGGATATTTGAAAAGACAGAAGTTGTATTAAATGCAAAAAGTGCCAAAGTTAAAAACATTACAAAATGGTTATTGAGAAGAAAAAATTTAATCCATCTCTATATAAGATATTTCTCAAGTTATTGATCCATTTTCATTAAGAGACATTTAAAAATCCAAGTGAGAAGTCGATGTTGAAGTTTGGAAGGTCGACTGTGCGTTGGAATACAGAGCGTGACGCATTGGGATAGGTCACGGCGCACCCACAGAGCACGACGCATAGAGCCGAAATACACTGTGTATTTTCTAAAGGGCATGGCGCATCAAGGCTGCGCGACGCACTGGGCTTGCGCACGGCGCACAGAACCTCCAATACAAAAACTCATTGTGGCCTCAACTAAAATCAAAACCTTTACTCCATGAGCTATGTTCATCACTTGAAACACATTTTGTTGTGCAAAGAGGTCAAACGATATCAACTAGAGGTTTGGAGGAGTGATTTTCTTATTTGAAGAGCCGATACTGTGTTGAAGGGCCGCGCGACGCATTGGAGGGGGTCGCGGTGCACACAGGCTGCGCGGTGCATTATAGGAGGTCGCGGTGCACACAGGCCACGCGGTGCATCGGGCGAAATTTCGCAGTGTAAAATTACACTGTCGTAGCACATCCAGGAGGCGCGCTGCACTGGGTTAGTGTGTGGCACACAGAGCCTACAGGCCAGTTTCATGCAATCAGTCATCAAATCTCACAATTTCTTCTGCCTAAAGTAAGTTCAAGAGCTCTTCTAGTGAATTTGACTTGTGTGGGGTGTTTTTTAGAAGGAAAATTTAAAGGTTCAAGTTGTGAGAATATAAACCCTATATATTAAAAGTTTCTCCATTGGTGTTGAGAAATTGGTGTTTTCAAATTATAATTTTGGTGCCAAGTTTATTTTCCCGCTTGTGATCCCTTCCCTTTTCATAACCCTATCATTGTAATTAATCCCTTATCCTCTAACCTCCCATCCCTACTTCCCACTATCCATATCCTAAGATCCTATCATTCCCAACATTCCCCCTTTTCCGATATCACTTTCAAAATCCCTAACTCCCACATCCCTCAAAGTGATTGTCGCACAATTTAAATTTCACTTGGAAAGCTCCATCATTCACTTTTACCACTGTCCCATATTCTTCCTCACAATCCCATTTCCCTTGGCACATTGGCATTGGAAACACGTCACCTATTTCTCTTTGTCAAACCAAAAACCCACTCAACATACACATTGCAGCACCGTGGCAGAGATAGATTTGTCATATGAGCAAGAATATGAGCAAAGCAGTGACTCAACCACTGAGTTTAATGTGTCGAGAAAGACTCGAAAAGGTGGCAGGCGTGTCAGAGAAGAGCCTACTTCCTTAACTCAATTGCAGGCCTGCCCGCTTGCAATGACATGATTTCAGCAAATGTCATGCTTTCAGTATTGTGAGATGATTGCTCAGATCCAACATCATCAGGAGTTAGTTCGGTTGTTTTTTTTACATTTTCTTGATAGTCATGTTACTCTTGTTGGAGTAAACTTTACGCTGACACCAGAAACCATCTCTCAGGCCACCGAGATATAGAACATAGGGGAAGAGTGGAACAAGAGGCAGCAGCTGTATAGATCATATTATGAACCTTGCATCAGGCCTACCTATTTGAGACAGCTTAGGAGAGTATTCCATTTTAGTTTCTAAAGGAATCTTATGCGCCATTGATGAGACTCATTATCAGATACTTCAGCTGTGAAGGTCACTTCTCACACCTCTATGCATACCATATCAGGTTATTGATGCATTTCACAAGAGTGAGATTCATGAACATTCAATATTTCATGTGCCAAACATCAAGAGGATGACTACTCTTGTGCAGAAGAAGACTCCAGAACATTAGTACATCAACATTTACCATTATGCGCTCATCATGATCATTGTTGTGCATCATCAGCTTGCTTTGCAGGGTATCACATGGGATGATTTCATTTCCCGTGATTTTTTCAGAGCTTCACAGGGGTTTTTAGAAGATGAGCATGAGATAGGTGGACCTCTTCATCAGTATGAGCACCATGAGATTGTTAGTGTGCTTGTTTTCATCACATATCATAGGGGCTCTAGACATTTGTTTGTAGCAGCAAAGCGAGTGTTATCTCCACCTGGGGTAGAAGGGGCCTCACTTCCTCCATCAACACCACAGGTACAGGACAAAGGCAAGAGGCCAATGCAGGATGAGGGGCCTTCAGGTGAACAAGAGACGTACTTCATTCTCATTAATGATGGTGATACAGATACGACCTTGGAATGTGCCAAACATAGACAGATCATCCAAGAGCAGCAAACAGAGATCAAAGCCTTATCCCTTGACTTGGAGAGGGTTAATTGGACTATGAAATACTTGGAGTAGAGGAACAAATAGCTTGAAGATTAGCAAGCTATCATGGAGTTACAAAACATTCGCGAGAATCTCCAAGCTGCAAAAAGGAGGAGGATTGAGCTCACCTCATTGGAGCAAGAGATTAATGAGGATCGAGAATCTTGGCTCGAAAGAATCAACATCCACTTGGAGAGACTGTTGGACAAGGCCGATAGAGATAAAGCATTTTTGAGACACATGGTTTTCCATTACAGTGCGTGACATATGAGTTCCAAGGCACGAATAAGCAATTTGAAGGCAAAATTGAAGAAGGCGACAAAGAAGCGAAAGAGGCAAAAGGAGCATGATCGTCTTCAGATCTTGGCTGAAGCTTCTTTGGCTGAGCATGGCACTTGATGAGGCACCTTAAGCCCAAATTTTAAGAAATTTGGAGAATTTTTTTTCAATTTTGTCAATTTTGGCTTTAAAAAACAGGTTTTTCTGCCCAACACAAAGCGCCACTTGGCGTTTTTATAATTGGGAGATCTCTAGGAGGAAAACTTTACTTTTTTGGATTTTTTCGTCAAAATTTGTGTATGCTCATGGATTACCTAAGGATTTCTTCAAGTTCTGGGTTGCCTAAAGGGTCAAAAAACAACCTAAAAATGACCTCACTCTGCCCCCTATTTTGGCACACAGGAAGTAGTCTTGGGAGATTGAGCTTTTGGAGGAGAAAATGACATCCAAATCTGGAAATTCCACTTGGGTTGGAAAGTAGACAGGCAGGGCTTTCGAAGAAGTACACTTAGGCTTAATTTGGACTTCAAGAAGTGCCTCAAAATCAGTTCCAAACTGGCACAATGCATACAGATTTTGGCGTGGCCCATAGAGAATTTTGGCCCTTTTTCACTCAACATCTTAGAATTTTTCCCAGTTTTGACTAATCTTACTTTTTGATGTAATTATTGATCTATCTTGATGTAAATTGATGACAATGATGTAATTTTGGCACATATCTACTTGTTCTAGATGATTCATTCACTAAAAGGTGAAAAAATTAAATGAATGAATCAATTTCCTAGCATATAGGGGTAAGTTGTTTGACTACCTAGATTTCAGTTCCTTGTTTAGAATTAGTTCAAACAGCTCCTAGAATGATGAGCTCGACCCCTAGAGGCAAGGGAATGGGTTGGGATAGTCTATATCATGTATCTTCTGAGTCATTTTCAGGTTGGACACTTGGGATTGCTTAGCACTCTATTGTACATTTCATTTCTGCAATTTTGGCAAAGAAAGACCAGGGTTTTGCAACACTTGTTGGGATCCATGTGTCTCTATGTTTTTATGGTGTTTTCTCTATGTATTTGTAAGTTCACTGATGTTTTATGTATCCCATTTACCTTCTCTTGTCTTCTGCAATTAAACAAATGAGTGATTAAGGTAGATTTCATGGACTGCTTTGCTTTGCGTGGATATTTTTTTTAATTCTTCATGTCTTCGTATGTTTGAGGAGGACTCTTGAGACCCTCTTGCCCTCCTTCGCTCCTCACCAGTTTGATCCACCCATTCATTCAATTCAAAGCATCAAATCGATTGCCTTCCTTGCCCCAATCAGAACTCTACAAAAATCTGGCCTCATCATCCCGGACCCAAAATTTGCCTGTCCCTTTTTTCCAACAAAACCCCCAAAAAAACTCAAATCAATCCTTGTACTTTATACCTAGCCTAAGATTATATTTTATTACAATAATCTCAAGCCCCATCGATTATCGTTTGCTGAGATTGACCCGGAGAGAGCCCTCTCCTATCCTCGTAGGGCTAGCTACGAGGCTAAGCGTGGTTTGATGTGGACCTAGAACCTTGTCTTTTCATCTTGAGGCAAATCTAGGCTCTAACATAGTGGCGACCGTACTGGAGAAGAAAATGGTTTTCTTGTTGATGTCATTTGTTTTATAAGCTATAGACGAAGCCTGAAGTTATGCTAGGTAGCCTTCGAAATGCTTTTTCTTTGGATTAGCAGAAGTAGATAAATGCTGCTTCAGTCAATATCCGGTCTAGCTTGTAATCATGACACTTGACCTGTAAGTCGCCCCAGTACATTTGAGAATTCTAAGCTTTTGGATGATAAGTTTAGAATTTGAAAGGCTGAAAAAATTGTTTATGTCCCTTTGATTCTTGAAAATAAAACGCTGGCTTCAAAGAGATATACCAGAGCTAATCCAGATCCAAATCCTCCCCCTGTCTATGAAAATCCCAATTTGATTTCAAGAATTGTTCGTCAAGAGAGCTCTGTGACTCCCGTGTTTAAATCTCGTTCATGTCTTGCAATTTTTATGTATCTTGAAGAGCTTGATTTTGATGAAAAGTTTGAATTGTCAATGTTTGAAACAAAATCCGAAAGTTCTCTTGGTTCTATAGTTCCAAATCCTGACCTTGCTGTAGCTCTTGAAGTTGAAAGAAACAATAAATCAATTGAGAATTTTATCTTGAAGCACCTCCAAAGTGAAATTCATGCTTCAAATATCGCTGATTTCCTAGAAGCTGCATCTGCATCCCTCGGATCTTCTGTAATGGCATCCACCTCAAAAATTCCTACCGAACCTCCCTTCATTCGCACCCTTCCCCCGCATCCTACTGTTTCTGACCAAAAGTCTTTTGTAAATTCACCTCCATATACTCCTTCTACATCCAAAATTACTTCACCTCCACATAAATCTCCTCACACACCTCACACATTAGCTGCACCCACTCCTCCAACTTCGCCATGACCACCACCAAGAGCAATGGCTGCTCTGTTTGCACCTCTCGCACTGCCTCAAGTTTTGGGTGACATGCCCGCAGATTATCAGAGTAAGATTCCTTTGTTTGATCGCACTCCTCAAGGTACAACGGCTCAGCAACATGTGGACAAAATGACGGATTTCTTCGATCTTCATGAGATTGATGCAGGAAATGTGACCATGAAATTATTTGTGCAGATTTTCGAAGGTGAGGTAAGAAAATGGTTCAGAGCTTTGATAGCTAGAAGTATTCCCACATTAGAAGAGTTTCAAAGACAATTATTGGATCACTGGGAGGTTAAGAAAGATCCTCTTCAAATCACTTCTGAATATACCAAGATCAAGCGGAATGATGGTGAGTCCGTGCAAGACTATTGTATTAGATTTAATGCGGTTTATAATGCAATTCCTGATGATTTAAGGCCAACTAGAAAGTCAACTTTGCTTAAGTTCCCGGATGGTTTTGATCCAGACATGGCTTATCAATTAAGAGAGACAGATCCAACTACCTTAGAAGAAATGCAGAAAATCGTTGTTAGTGTTGAGGAAAATTTGAATGACAAGAGAGCTAGATTGAAAACTGAGAAGAGAGTTTCAATAAAGGAAGAAGCTTCTACCTTAGATTAGGTGCTCTGCAAAGTAGAAAAGATGATTGAAAGGTTAGCACTTGATAAGCCTAAACTGCAGATCCAGAATCCTAATTTCTGTGGACAGTAGCAACCTCAATTCAGGATCAAGCAGCGTGAGCAACGAGCACAAGAACTGGCATCACAACAGCAGCAAGTAAAGACACCTCTTCAGCAGAATTTTGTTGGTCCCGAATCTGATGATGAATACCATGTAATAGGAGAAGAAAATCAATTCTTTACTCCTGATTATATGCCCACCTTTGTCAACGAAGATGATGAGTATGTAGAAAGTTCAGCTGTACAGCAGGATGCTGATTTTATCTTGGCAAATGACACAGCTCTTGAAGAGGATTTGGATGAGTATCAGAGAGGTTATATGCATTCTTTGTACACCCAGTAGCGTCAGTATTCATTAAGAAATAGAAATGTTCCAATCAATCCAATCCAGAGCAAAAAGGACGTTCCAACATCTAAGAATGAGCCACCTATTGTACCAAATAAAGGAAAAGAAGTTGTTGATCCTACGCCTAGCAAATCTCCACCAGCAAAGGAAAGAGTTAGTTAGCCAATTATATCAAAAGATAAAGCTGAAAAGAAAGATGTACGAGCCAAAGAAGTAGAAAAGGCTGCTACTTTTAGTTTAGAAAATCAAATTTCTAAATTAAAGGTATCCATTCCCTTGACTGAACTGATGAGGAACAACAGTTATAGAGGTCAGGTTTCCAAAGTTTTGAACTTTGATCCAATGTCTAATATAGTGAGTGTGGACGATGATCAACTGAACTGATTTTTGGACGAGCATTGAATGGTGAGTCTCCAGACAGTGATGTGCCCTCCTTTTATATTAGTTTGAGAGTGCATGACTTTGTGTTACACAATGTTATGTTCAATTCCGGTGCGTCCCACAATCTTGTGCCGAAGGCTATCATGGAGAAGTTGGGTTTGGACATCACGAGGAAACACCATAATCTTTATTCATTTGATTTCAGCAGGGTGAGATGTATTGGGCCCATTAAAGACTTGGTGGTCAGTTTGGATCATATTCCGGAGAAAGATGTGTTGATGGATGTGGTGGTGGCGGACATACCTCCTAGATTTGGAATGCTTCTTTCCAGATATTAGGGAGCAAAGATTAAAGGAACTATGCAACTTTATTTATCCTATGAAATGATTCCTGTGTTTTGCCAAATGAGAAAACTTTATTGGGAGTAGAAAATGAAATACATGATTACAAGCAAGGAGAAACCAATTAATCATCCGATTAATTATGTACATACAGATTTAGATTCTTTTGTTTTGTATTCAGATAGTTTCAATGAGATTGATAATCAGTTAGTTGAAGCAGATGATATTCTAGAAATAGCAAAGAATTTCAGAGAATTTTTGAAGAAAGAAAGTCAAGGAAATGACAGTACCATTCAATGATTAGAAAAGGATAATGGACAGCATGCAGAAAAATTAAAGCAAACAGAGTTTCAACACTTAGAAGAAGAGGAAGACGGCCTGTGGACCATGGATTTTGATGGAGCAGTGGGAAATGATGGTACTGGAATTGGAATTTGGGTACGCAGTCCTTTTTCTGCTCCAAACAAAGTGCCTAGTAATGTGTGGGTATGTTCTTACAAGCTTGCTTTTGATTGCTCAAATAATGAGGCTGAGTATGAAGCTTTGATTGCTGGCCTAAAAATCCTAAGAAAGTTGAATGCTAAGAGGATTGTTGTATATGGTGACTCCGAATTGGTGATTAAGCAAGTTAAAGGCAAATATCAATCAAAGCATCCTCGGATGCGGGCATATCAGAATGTTGTTCTAGACATTTTGAAGTTGTTTTTAGATTATACCTTGAGGTGTGTGCCTCGTATTCAAAATAGTATTGCTGATGCACTTGCTAAGGCAGCGAGTAATTTGAATATTCCTATGAACTCAAGTAATAAATTTGAAATCCATGTGAAAGAGCGTCCGACTGTCCCAGACAATCAGAGATATTGGCAAGTTTTTCAAGATGACGAGGAGATTGATGATTTTCTGCAAAACAAAGGTAAGTTCAAGGATACCTCAATTGATGTAGAACATGATGATGGTAAAGATGATGTGCATATCAATCAAATGGAAGTGTTGCAGCTCAAGGATATTGTGATTATTAAAGGCTTGATACCTTTAGAGAACTCTTTGATCATGATGACGTAGCCTGCAGACCAACATTGCAGCAAATAGAGAAGGGAGTCGAAGAGGTGAATATTGGAACAGTCGAACATCCGAAGATGGTAAAGCTGTCCAAAACATTGCCACAAAAAGTAAAGGCCAAATATATCAGCTTGTTGTCATCTTTTGCAGATGTGTTTGCTTGGGACTATTCTGACTTGAAGGCATATGATATTGATATAATTCAGCACACAATTCCTATTAAGTCTAATCAGAAACCTTTCAGACAGAAGTTAAGAAGGCTTAATCCAAAATTGCTGCCATCGATTGAGAAGGAGGTGAATAGGTTGTACAAATCAGGAATCATTGTCCCCATCCAATTTTCTAGTTGGATCTCTAATTTGGTGCCCGTGTGAAAGAAGACAGCTGAGATTCGTTTGTGCGTTGATTTTAGGAATCTCAACAAAGTTTCATTGAAGGATAATTATCTGCTACCAAAAATGGATCACGTACTTCAACGAGTAGTTGGAGAATCTCATATGTCACTACTCTATGGTTATTCTGGATATAACCAAATTTTACTCCGTGAAGATGACCAAGACAAAACAACGTTCACCACTCCATGGGGAACTTTTCATTACGCTAAAATGCCTTTCGGTTTGAAGAACGCAGGTGCCACATTTCAGTGGGCAGTGGATATGGCTTTTGTAAATGAGAAGGATGTCTTCTTAGTTGTGTACCTTGATGATCTAACATTGTTTTCTAATTTAGATGAAGAGCACATGTATCATTTGAAAACTATTTTTCAAAAGTGTAGAAAATATGGTGTGTCCTTGAATCCGAAGAAGAGCTTGTTCGCCATGGATGAGGGCAAACTTCTTGGACACATCATATCAAAATATGGCATTTGTATTGATCCAACACGTGTAGAAGTGATTCAGAAAATTGATCTTCCCCGAACAAGAAGAAAATTCAGTCTTTTAATGGTAAGATGATTTTTTTACGCCGCTTTGTACCTAATCTTGCCGAACACCTAAGAGAGATTACAAACATGCTTAAGAAGGACAGCCAAGTGAAATGGACCGAAGAGGCTATAAAATCTTTCAATCTAGTAAAATTGGCTCTTTCTTCAGCTCCAGTTCTAATCAACCCGGATTACACTCAGGATTTTATATTGTTTTCGTTTGCTTCAGAGCATACTATGGCAGCTATATTAATGCAGAAAAAAGATGAGCATGAAAGACCAATTGCTTTCTTCAGCTGAACCATAAGAGATGCTGCTTTGAAATACAATATTATTGAGAAGAAAGCCCTTGCACTTGTAAAAGCATTGAAATATTTTCGCGTATATATTCTGCATTCCCATATTTTGGCTTATGTTCCTAATGCTGTTGTCAAAGATGTTTTAGTACAAACAGATCCAGAAGGAAGACGTGGCAAGTGGATTGCGGCTTTGCTGGAGTATGATGTGGAGATAAAGCCCACAAAACTTGTCAAAGGACAGGGATTGGCAAAGTTAATGGCTGAATCAAATCTGCACGTCTTAGACATAAATCTGATTGCTACTATGTCCGATGAAAATGAGGAAGGTCCGTCAATTCAGGTAGCTAAAATCTTTTTTCTTTCTCCATGGTATTCAAATATCATATATGTGCTTCAGAATTTGTCCTCACCACCTGGCATGGCTAGAAACAAAGCTAGAACTCTTAAGTTAAAGGCTACTAAGTTTTGTATTTTGAATTATGCACTTTATTGGAAGATCTCGGTGGCGTTTTGTTGAATTGTTTGGTGGAAGAAGAAGCAAAGCAGGTCATGGAATATTTCCATAAAGGAGATTGTGGCGGTCACCTTTTTTGGAAAACAATGGCAAATAAAATTCTCAGAGTTGGATACTATTGGCCAACATTATTTGTTGATGTGTTCAAGACTGTCAATAACTATCATAACTGTCAGATTTTTAAAGGAAAGCAGAAATTACAGCCTTTGCCGCTTAAGCCCATTGAGGTGACTACCCCTTTTCAGCAGTGGGGGTTGGATTTTAATGGTGAAATTCATCCCGCTTCATCAGGTCAGCATAGATGGATCCTCACGGCGACAGATTATTTCACGAAGTGGATCGAAGCAGTTCCCACTGGGCAAGCTACGGATGCGGTAATAATTTCATTCCTTGAGAATAATATTTTGTCTCGTTTCAGTTGCCTGAATAAGCTAATCACCGATAACGCATTAGCTTTCAAGTCAAAAAGGATGGTTGAGTTTTGTAATAAATATCACATTACTTTGGGGCACTCAACCACCTATCATCCACAAGGCAATCAATTGGCAGAGTCTTCCAACGAATCTTTGGTTAATATCATTAAAAATTTGTTGGAAATAAATAAGAAAAGTTGGAATAAGAAGTTGGTCCATGCACTTTGGGCAGATCGAGTGAGTCAGAAGAAATCCATTGGTATGTCCCCCTTTGAGCTAGTTTATGGAGTTGATACAGTGTTTCCTACCTCTCTCACAGCTCCAGTAGTCAAACTTCTTCAAGAGGCTAGTAGTGAAGATGATCCAATGCAGAGAAGACTAAATCAAATGATTCATTTGCAACAGACACGGGAAGAAGTTTTTCAAAACACATACAAGTTGCAAGAAAGAATTAAGAAGATTTATGGCATAAAAGCAAAGGCGGACAAATTTCAGTTGGATGATGTGATTTTGAAGTGGGATGCAAGGAATGAGGAAAAGGGCAAGCACGGTAAGTTTGAGAATATCTGGAAAGGCCCCTTCAAAATTGCAGCATATCGGGGTCAGAATGCCTTTCTTTTGAAGGAGATGAATGGGGAAGATTGTCCAGGAGGGCCGATCAATGGTCAGCTGCTCAAGCGGTATAATTTCTGAGTTATTTCTGCTATTTACATTGTCACTGCAAATACCATTTTGTTTCAGTATCATTGCAAGTGTGTGTTGTGATCTTTTCTTCAGTCTGGGGCCCGAAGTGAAGGCTATAATTTTAAAGGAAGATTTTAGCTTTGAGTTCAGTTTGTCGAGTCGATTTTCCAATCATTTCAGTTTCACAATTGAGTTGGTTTGAGTCAAGTTTCAGTCAACAAACAAGTCAAAGTCTTGTGTTGTTTGTCGAAATAATGACTCCATAGCCCAATGGACAAAGGCACTGTCTAGCTCTCCCAGAGATCTATCGTTCTTGGAACCTCCAAGGAGCTACCATCCCCATTGGAGCCAATGTTAGAGTCGGTCTTTACATCCCTCCGTCACAGATCAGTTCTCCTTTTGCATTTCATTTTTAGGTGTCTCGCTTGATTCACTCAGTTGCATTCTGCTAGGAGCATTCCATAATCTGATGGAAGGGTCTTGTCATTCATTACCCCTCATGCCATATCATTGCTGGCTTAGGTCTGTCCATCAAAATCAAGTTTTAAAATCACTTACAGTCCTGTTTTAGTCTTTTGATCAGAAGAGTCATTTCAGTCACTAGGTCTAGAGTTTCATTAATTGTGTCTTAAAAGTGTCCAATAATGACAGCAGGACTCACGAGGGAGGTCCTTAATAAGTTTTCAGTTCCAATATTTTCATCATCATATGCTTGACTATGAATTTTCTTCAAAACTATGTTTTGAAGAAAATTCGTCATTCCGTTTTGTAATAATGCCATGTAATTTTCAGAATTTTTTGTCGTTGAAATCTCTAGGTGCAACCCTGGTCCTCCTCTATCAAAACATGCCATTATCCCTGCAACAATCGCCAAAAAATTCATTATTCCAGTAAAAAATCAGAAGGAAATTTGAAAAAATAGAAGTTGTATTAAATGCAAAAAGTGCCAAAGTTAAAAACATTACAAAATGCATTATTGAGAAGAAAAAATTTAATCCATCTCTATATAAGATATTTCTCAAGTTATTGATCCATTTTCATCAAGAGACATTTAAAAATCCAAGTGAGAAGTCGATGTTTAATTTTGGAAGGCCGACTGTGTGTTGGAATATAGAGCGCGGCACATTGGGATAGGCCGTGGCGCATAGAGCCAAAATACACTGTGTATTTTCTAAAGGGCGCGGCACACTGGGCTTGTGCGCGGTGCACCGAACCTCCAACACAAAACTCATTATGGCCTCAACTGAAATCAAAACCTTTACTCCATGAGCCATGTTCATCACTTGAAACACATTTTGTTGTGCTAAGAGGTCAAAGGATATCAACTGGAGGTTTGGAGGAGCGCATTACTTATTTGAAGAGTTGAGGGTATGTTGAAGGGCTGCACGGCGCATTGGAGGAGGTCACGGCATACACAGGCCGTGCGGCGCATCGGGCGAAATTCCACAGTGTAAAATTACACTGTCACGGTGCATCGAGGAGGCGCGTTGCACTAGGTTAGTGCGTAGCGCACAGAGCCTACAAGCCAGTTTCATGCCATCGGTCATCAAAACTCACAATTTCCTCTGCTCCAAGTAAGTTCAAGAGCTCTTCTAGTTAATTTAACTTGTGTGGGGTGTTGTTTAGAAGGAAGATTTAAAGGTTCAAGGTGTGAGGATATAAACCCTATATATTAAAAGTTTCTCCTTTGGTGTTGAGAAATTGGTGTTTTTAAATTATAATTTTGGTGCCAAGTTTATTTTCCCACTTGTGATCCCTTCCATTTTCATAACCCTATCATTGTAATTAATCCCTTATCCTCTAACCTCCCATCCTTGCTTCCCATTTTCCATACCCTAAGATCCTATCATTCCCGGTCATCCCCCCTTTCCCATATCACTTTCAAAATCCCTAAATTCCCACATCCCTCAAAGTGATTGTTGAACATTTTAAATTTCACTTGCAAGCTCCATCATTCACTTTTCCCACTGTCCCATATTCTTCCTCACAGTCCCATTTCCCTTGGCATTGAAAACACATCACCTATTTTGCTTTGTCAAACCAAACACCCACTCAACATACACATTGCAGCACCATGACAGAGACAGATTTGTCATATGAGCAAGAATATGAGCAAAGAAATGACTCAACCACTGAGCTTAATGTGCTGAGAAGGCCTCGAAAAGGTGGCAGACATGTCAGACAATAGCCTACTTCCTTAACTCAAATGGAGGCCTGCCCGCTTGCAATGACATGCTTTCATCAAATGTCATGCTTTCAATATTGTGAGATGATTGCTCAGATCCAGCATCATCAGGAGTTAGTTCAGCTGTTTGTTTTACATTTGCATGACAGTCATGTTACTCTTGTTGGAGTAAACTTTACCTTGACACCAGAAACCATCTCTCAGGCCACGGGGATACCGAATATAGGGGAACAGTGGAACAAGAGGCAACATCTGGATATATCATATTATGAACCTTACATTAGGCCTAGCTATTTGAGACAGCTCAGGAGAGTATTCCCATTTCAGTTTTTGAAGGAATCTTATACGCCATTGATGAGACTCATTATCAGATACTTCAGCTGTGAAGGTTGCTTCTCATGTCTCTATGCATACCATATCAGGTTATTGATGCATTTCACAAGAGCGAGATTGATGAACATTCCATATTTCATGTGCCAAAACATCAAGAGGATGACCACTCTTGTTCAGAAGAAGACTCCAGAACATTAGTACAACAACATTTACCACTATGCGCTCATCAAGATCATTGTTGTGCATCAGCCTAGTTTGCAGGGTATCACATGGGATGATTTCATTTCCTGTGATTTTTTCAGAGCTTTACAGGGGTTTTCAGAAGTTGGACATGAGATAGGTGGACCTTCTCATCAATATGAGTGCCATGAGACTGTTAGTGTGTCTATTTTCATCACATATCAGAGGGGCACTAGACATTTGTTTGCAGTAGCAAAGCGAGTGTTATCTCCACCCGCGGTGGAAGGGGCCTCACTTCCTCCATCAACACCACAGGTATAGGAAAAAGGCAAGTGGCCAATGTAGGATGAGGGGCCTTCAGGTGAATGAGAGACCAACTTCATTCTCATTCATGGTGATGATACAGATACGACCCCAGAAAGTGCCAAACTTTGAGAGATCATCCAGGAGCGCAAACAGAGATCAAAGCCTTATCCCTTGACTTGGAGAGGGTTAAGTGGACTATGAGAAACTTGGAGTAAAGGAAAAAATAGCTCGAAGATTAGCAAGCTATCATGGAGTTACAAAACATTCGCGAGAATCACCAAGATGCACATTGGAGCAAGAGATTAATGAGGATCAGGAATCTTGGCTGGAAAGAATCAACATTTACTTGGAGAGACTACTGGACAAGGCTGATAGAGATAAAGCATTGTTGAGACACATGGTTTTCCATTACAGGGAGCGACATATGAGTTCCAAGGCATGAATAAGGAATTTGAAGGCAAAATTGAAGAAGGCGACAAAGAAGCAAAAGAGGCAACATGAGCATGATCATCTTCAGATCTTGGCCGAAGCTTCTTTGGTTGAGCATGGCACCTAATGAGGCACCTTCAGCCCAAATTTTAAGAAATTTGAAGAAAATTTTGTCAATTTTGAATTTTTGTCTTTAAAAACAGGTTTTTCTGCCCAACGCGTAGTGCCACTTGGCAGACGCTTATAATTGGGAGATCTGTAGGAGGAAAACTTTACATTTTTTGATTTTCCATAAAAATTTATGTATGCTCATGGATTACCTAATGATTTCATCAAGTTCTGGGTTGCCTAAAGGGTCAAAAACATCGTAAAAATGACCTCACTGCCCCTATTCTGACACACAGGAAGCAGTCTTGGGAGATTGAGGTTTTGGAGGGGCAAATGACATCCAAATCTAGAAATTCCACTTGGGTTGGAAAGTATACAAGTAGGGCTTTCCAACAAGCACACTTGAGATCAATTTGGACTTCAAGAAGTGCCTTAAACTCAGCTCCAAAGTGGCGCGATGCATACAGATTTTGGCGCGGCGCATAGAGAATTTTGGCCTGTTTTTCACTCAACAGCTCAGAATTTCACCCCGTTTTGACCAGTTTTACTTTTTGATGTAATTATTGATCTATCTTGATGTAAATTGATGACTATGATGTAATTTTGGCACATATTTACTTTTTCTAGATGTATCATTCACTGAAAGGTGAAAATTAAATGAATGAATCAATTTCCTAGCATATAGGGGTAAGTTGTTTGACTACCTAGATTTCAGTTCCTTGTTTAGAATTAGTTCAAACATCTCTTAGAATGATGAGCTCGACCCTTAGAGGTAAGGGAATGGGTTGGACTACTCTATATCATGTATCTTTTGAGTCATTTTTAGGTTGGACACTTGGGATTGCTTAGCACTCTATTGTACATTTCATTTCTGCAATGTTGGCAAAGAAAAGACCAGGGTTTTGGTGCACTTGTTGGGATCCATGTGGATCTATGTTTCGATGGTGTGTTTCTCTATGTATTTTTAAGTTCATTGATGTTTTATGTATGCCATTTCCCTTCTCTTGTCTTCTGCAATTAAACAAATGAGTGATTAAGGTAGAATTCATGGATTGCTATGCTGTGCCTGGATATTTTGTTTAATTCTTCATGTTTTCATTTGTTTGAGGAGGAATCTTGAGACCCTCTTTCCCTCCTTGGCTGCTCAGCAGTCTGATCCACCCATTCATTCAATTCAAAGCATCAAATCGATTGTCTTCCTTGCCCCAATTAGAACTCTGCAAAAGTCCGGCCTCATCCCCCGACCCAAAATTTGACTGTCCCTTTTTTCCAACAAAACCCCCAAAAAAACTCAAATCAATCCTTGTACTTAATACCTAGCCTAAGATTAGCTTTTATTACAGTCATATCAAGCCCCATCGATTAACTTTCGCTGAGATTTACCCGGAGAGAGCCCTCTCCTGTGGTCGTAGGGCTAGCTACGAGGCTGAGTGTGGTTTGATGTGGACCTAGAACCTTGTCTTTTCAGCCTGAGGCAAATCTAGGCTCTAACACCCTCTTTGAAGGAAAAAAGATATTTTAAGACTACCTTAGATATATTTTTATAGGCTTCAGGAGCGGTAATCAATAAATCCAACACCCACATTTTTTTGCAATACTCATGTGGTCATTGAAAGAACAATTTCTTGTCTTCTTGAGTTCTGGAAAACTTCTCTCAGCTCCAAAATAACTCGGTGATGTCCTCTTGTAACAAAACTTAATACACGCCTCTTGGAAAAATCTTCTTCTCAAATAGGATGCTAGATTATCTAGCTATACATTTCACTTTCCTTCCATCCCTAAAACAATTGTTTTCATTAAATCTATGTTGCACTCCATGTTGTTGTATTTGTTTTATATTTTGGTAGTATCTATGACTATGATAGAAAAAATGAGGAATATACAATATATGTTTTTATGGGGAGGTATCCAAAATGAACATAAAAGGGAACTTTTTTGTTGGGATTCCTTCTAAAGGGAGAATGTGGCACTAATATAAGGTACCCTCTCCCAATGGGAAAATGTTCGACAACTAAAATATGGTGGCGATGGAAAAGGAGGAAAGGGTAGCTATGGGTTAATGTGTGGAGAGCATAGTATACTCTTTAAATACTAGAAAATTCCTTGTCATTTGGATGGATATTTCCAAAGGTCACTCATATGGAAAAATGCATTGAAACGTATAAATCTAGTCCAAAACCCTTATTCTTCTAGTGGACGCTCAGTCTCCTTTTTGGAATATGCATGGAAATAAGATCCTTTTCTATGCCAAAAAGAGGATGTTGAACACATAATTATACTATGAATGGGAGGGGGAATTGATTCAATATAAGCAAAAATTACTTAATTAAAAATTCACTATGAAGAAGAAAAATCTCATATGAAATACATGAAACATTAGATAGAAGTGGAAACCCTTTGTGAGAAAACCACAAAACTTCTTTTTATAATTGTTATTTGTAGGAACCAACTTAATATTACAAGAATTTTTAAACGACAACCTATTAAGAATCCAATCCCCATAGCTTCAACTATTCATAGACACCAACATACTAGACACACCAATCCCCACCACTACAAATATTCATAGGTGCAACCTACTGGAGACACCAACCTTCACTGCTATAAATATTCATAGACACCAACCTACTTCACTAAGTCTATTAGCTACTTCATCCTTCACTACGTCTTATATATTCTTTTTACTTCACTATGTATACTTGCTACTTCTACCTTCAATAGGTCTATTATTTTTTTCTACCTTCACTATATATGCTTAATGGTTTTTCCTTCACTATGTTTTCTTCTCCCAAAATTGTTCTTTCTGTCCTTTTCTTAGGAATAAAGTTTCATATCATGCCATGTATCTAATTATAGAAATGTTATTATGAAAATTTCACTTAATGTATGTGTATATTTATTCTTAGATATTTGGAAATTTTTCAATATGAAAAGTCAAAAAAACATGTTACAACAAAAATTCCAGGTCGACCTATTTGAATATGATTGTGGTCTCATTCATATGCCCTAACTTCCACAAAGTATACTCTGAAAGTATAGAAAAAATTCTAAATTTTTTATTTGAGGTATTTTTATATTTCTTCGTAGGTCTCTAAAAGTTTCACCATCTAAAACATCATTGAAAATAAGTTATAGAGAAAGTGCAAAATTTACCTGTTTATCGTTGATTTCAAGACTACTCAAAAACCCTAACTTCCACATGGTATATCTATAAAAGTATATTAATCCAAAGTATGGAACTTTTACCATGCTTACCTAAATATCATTGCATTATCTTCTCAAAGTTTCATTCTTTGATTCCAAAAGATAATTTATAGTGAAAATGCTAAGATGACTTGTTTGAAATGGATTTTAGGAGCATTTGGTAACCGTAACTTCATATAAGCATATATTTGAAGGTATAGCAAAAATTACTAGATTTTTTACCACATTTACATAAATATCTCTCCTATATCTCCTCAAAATTTTATGTATACCCCATAAGAAAATCTTTAGCGAAAAATCCAAGGTGGCACGCTCACTCCACAAACAACATTTTTGTTCCACCTTTAAAACCCTAAGAGTATTCCTCAACTTCTTTGCACACCTTAGACCTTTTCTTACTTAAATGATATTAAAATAAACTCATCTATAATGTAACTATAGTGTTTCTAAATTCAATTACGGGTCTGACTTGTAGAACTAGTTGGTCTAACCTATAATTTCTAACTCGGTCAACATGTAGTCTCATTTGGTCAACTTGTACTTTCTAACTCGGATGATCTATACTTTTTATATGGCCTAACTTGATAGAATATTCCATATCTCCTCATTCCTATGGAGGTATATGCTTGAATGAATTATTTTGGGTCATTTTCAATTGTATATGGACTTATGCTCCCATTTGAGCTACATGTATAGAGGGAAAATAATTAAAATATAGGGTATCCAATCTAGACATCAAAAGCTCAAAAAAAATATTTCCAACAATATCTATCTTAAAATATTTACCTTGGTTTTATGTAGTCTCTCTCCATATTTCACATCAATGACAAAACTATTTTGAATAATATCCCTTTATTGTCATTGATGGCATTCCTTAATTAATTCTACAACAATATTGTAGTAGTCCCTCTATCTGCAAATGTCCTTTTGTTTGCAATGATTCCTTATATCCAAATTCTCCCCCTTTGACATCAATGCAAAAGGGTTTCTTCGCAATTGTTTTTTCTTCCCTCTACTGATGAGATGAGAGGGATATGACTGCTATCTTATGTCTAATATAATAAAGTGTTTCCCTAATAAGGGGTATGGTATAATTATATGCAACCTATTATGTGGTTGTGATGTATTATAGCTTGAAACTTTGTTCAACTACCTATTCTGTTATGAAGTTACAATTGATATGAATATGCTTCATCTTTGAGTTCATAAAATGTTTCTTTAATTTAATTTAACTTTTATTATCATAGATAATTTATATTGGCTTATTATACCTTGATATCCTTTAGCGTATGCTTCATCTAGAGAACTTACGTGCAACACATTTTTGTTGCAATATAATCATATTTTGTTGTGGATACAAATATTGAAGTTTTCTTATTTCTCAACCATGATACTAGATAATTTCCTAAACATAATGCTTCTTCAATTGTACTCTTCTTGTCATCCACACTTCCTACCCAATTTGCATCTATATATGATAAATTTAATACTTTTCTTCTTTAATACAACAAACCATATGTCTTCTTCACATATTTGATTATTCTCTTTACTACTTGCACATGTGTTTCCTTTAGTGTGGCCTAAAATATTGCAACCAATCCTACTACTTACATGATGTTTAGTCTTAACATTGTCATACATAGTTAGCTTCCAATCATTCACCCATAAAAATTTTGATTTTCTTTTGGGGATTCATCATATTTGTTTAACTTACATCCTATGACCACGAGTGTACTAAAAGGTGCATAGTTTTCCATTCCAAATCTCTTGAACATTTTCTTGATGTATTTAGACCAAGAAATTAATATGCATTTGCTAGATTTAACAACCTAAAAACCTAGAAAGAATAAAAATTCTCCAAACATGGGTATTTCCAATTATTTTGCATTTCTTCTATAAACCTTTGGCTCATTTTTTCAACATCACATACAAAAACGATATCATTGAAGTAGGCACCAATGATTGAGATATTTTCATTATCGGATTTGAGGTAAATGTTGTTGTCGAAATCTCCTATTTCAAGCCTTGATGGTGTAAGTGCTTTTCATGTCTTGAATACTATGACCTAGGAGCTTATTTTAGTCTCTACAGTTCTTTCTTCAATCTACATAGATAATCTTCATTTCTAATATTTTAAATCCTTATGGTATTTTGATATATACCTCCTCTTCGAAGCTTTCATTTAGAAAGGATGACTTGACATCCATTTGATAGAATTTGAAGTACCTGAAACAAGAAAAATGTTAGGAAAATTTTGGTTACTTATAGTATTTCAATTGGAGCAACTATTTCCAAAGTCAATACCCTAAAATTGAGCATATCCATTACAAACCATTTTTTTCATTATTCCTTACTACTTTTCTATCCTCGTTCAACTTGTTTATGAAGACCCACTTGGCACTAATCACATTCTTTTCCTTTTGTCTAGGCACAAGTTCTCATGTCTCATTATTATCAATCTAATTCAACTCTTCTTTTATACCACTAACCCATTTCTTAACTTCACTATCTTGTGTAATGATTTTGGGTTCTATTTTGGATTGAAAAGAAAAGTTTGCTTGCTTTGGCGTACATTTCAATTTTCTTCTAAATGGGAATCTTGTATCTTTATTGCCAAATATTTGGTTTTCTAGATGATTCTTTTGAACATATCTAGATGGACTCTTTGAAATTTTGATGTTCTATTTCTTCTTCCTCTTCCTTTTCTGTTTATGCCTCTTTTTCTCTGTTGATTATGTCCTTTGAACCTCCACTTGTTTGTGAGTTTTACTTTTTAGGTATTTCTTAATCTACCCTTACATCAATGCTTTCTACAAAATTAGACATTGTTATAGACAATTTTGTGCCTTACAGCAACAGGTATGAATTGTCAATAATCCAAGGGATCCAAAGTTCCCTAAACATGATGTTCCTACCCCGAGAGGAACAAGGTCAGCAAACCAACAGCTCTCAGATCAGTTCTCCACCTGAAAACACTCAAAAGCAAGCAATCCTGAAATCAAAGCAGGTGCTCCACTAGGCTTCTGCGCTGAAACACAACTCCTCCATGGTGTACCTGCGTTGCAAAGCAGGTAGAACAAAGGCCACCTGCGTTGAGTGAGATTGGACAAGTGGCACACTGAGTCATTGCTCCAAAAATGACACTTGGATCAGGGATTTCGCCTTGTGATGAGTCAGAGGCTCTGTTTCTCCAAGTGGAAGCAAAGTTCTCCAAGTGGACTCAAGAACTGAAGATCAACTGAAGAGAGAGAGGACACAAGGCAGCTACACATCAGTTGCAAGCTGACTCATCCTTTCTCAATTCATCTATATATTGAGCTCTCTCCTATGAGCTCAGGAGGCTGGAATTTTGTGCAAAGTAATTATATGTTGTTGGTTTCACTATAGAGCTATTGGGTGATTGCTTGAAGGAGGTGAAGAGGAGAAATTCTTTCTGCTGGGAGGTGTTGCTGGATTGGAGCCTTCAATGGTTGTAACACTCTCAGAACCTTTACTTCTTCACTAATAAAAACTATTGAGGTTCTTCTATATGCTCTTGTTTCAATGATATATTGTGATAATTATATATTTGATTTACACTAATCCTTGAATCAGTTATGATTGCATGTTGCTTGTAGTTTCCTTCTTTGCTATTTTGCAGGATCTCATTGTAGCTGGGCCAGCAATAGAGCAAGGAGCTGGGAGCAAGCAGCCATAGAGAAGAGTTTGGATTCGACATTAATCGCAAGGCAACGGTTAGTGCATTCTTTCATTCTCTTTTGCTTTCATAAAGAAGTAAACCTTCAGTAGTTTCCTTTACAGTTGTTGCTGAGGTACTATCACCCTTAGAGTGGGATAGGGTCATCCGAATCGGATACTTTTCCCCACAAAAAACTGGCGACTCCACTGGGGATCGTATCTGTTTGATTGTTTGTAGTATTTCGCTATTCATTTCCTGAACAAAAGAGTACCAAATCGAAAAGCTTTTGACTATATCAAAAGCGAAGTAGAGGGCAGTTACTCTAGCTCATTTCTGAGCATGTTCATGATTTGAAGAGCTGATCTACAAGGATCCTTGTAAGCTCTTAGTGATAGCTTTTCACCTTCCTTGTCATCCCTTTGAGTGTGCTTGACTGATTGCTTCTGATTTGAGCAAAAACTGTGCATTTTTGAGAAAATTGTGACCCGGAAACTGAGAAAACGCAACTTTCGTTTTCCAAAGCAGGTAGTACACAGGCTACCTGCTTTGCAACGCAGGTCCCGAAGGGGCTACCTGTGCTGAGAGCCAGACTGGCTGAGCAGCACTTGCGTTGGCCCAATTTTTCCTAGTGCAGTTGGGGTTTCCTCCCTTTCTCTTGCCTGTTTTCACTTAGATTTTGCTGCAAGTTGTCTTTCTTGTACCTGTTCTGAAACCAACCTTACTTGCCATCATTCCGCCTCTGTTATATAACGAAATTGTACTTGTTCTTTTGTATTTCTTGCGTCATTTACAATTTCCCATAACGAAAAGTAAACTAGTCTTGCTTTGGCCTCTTAGATCTGAACCTGTGTTAGGCATTTTGCTGGTCTAAAGAGTTAGCTTGTTTGCTGTCCATAGCTGATTAGTCATTTTACTTTCGTCATTATGGTTTGATTTCATGCATTTCCAGTGATTAAACAAGTAAATAATAAGGTGTCTTTTGATTTTGGACAAGTTTGTTTACTTTCGCTTTAAATCGAAATCAAAGTTATATAGCAACTTTCTTTTTGTAACCCATCAACATTAAGAAAGGGAAAAGAAAATACATGCATTGTGCATTTTGCATTTGAAAAAGTTTGCATGATGATTTAGGAAAAAATTGCATTAGTGTGTGCTCTATGATCTGTGTGAAAAGATTTGCCTTTCTTCTCCTCAGTAGTTAAGATTTTCAAAGTTGAAAGATTGAAAAGATTGCTTCTCATCTTAGACTGCATTCAGGAATTTGTTACATACATCTCGTGGTGATCCTTAAAGGCAAACTGCTAAGCAAGATCAACATTAAAATAAATTCAATTTACATAACAACGCTTTGTAACATAACGCAAACATATAGAGGTCTAGGTAGAGACGTGTTCCGGCGTCGTTAAACATAGTGACTGTCGATCTCTACGAAGGTGGGTGATTCCTCCTGAGAGTCGGTGGCACTAATACGGACTTGTGCTCCCACGTACCGTCACGTATATATTGGGAGACCCCTATAGGAACAAAGCCTTTATCCATAGGAAGCCGTGTCGGCCGCCCTACTGATCGCGATGCAGTGAACACAGCATTCACGAAGATCGACCACCCGTACCGTAAAACGTATTCTGTGGTTTTGCGAAAAGTTTGGCACACCCTCTGCCTAGAACTCCAGAGAAGTTTCTTTTGGCCTTTTTCAAACTCTATAACTGAAAAAGTCCATCCGAGCATTTGTCACTTCGGGCTCGTTAATACATCGAAGGAGACTAGAGTCATCTTTAGCTTTTTCTCGACTCTTAAAACATGAAAAAGCAAAGTTGTGTCTAAAGCGTCGTTAATAAAATTTATTTTAAGCGGAACATAATCACCTGTTATTCCCACGTTGATCTTTCAGTTGAAAAGTATGGAGCCCACCAACCAAGGAAGTAACCTTGGCGGAAGTCCCAATCCCTTCTCCTCTTGGGGAGATGTTGGTGCGCCTCATATGGCCACATTGTCACTTCCAGGATTGACAATTGGCCTACCTGTATGGCTCTTTTCAACTAATGTAGTTCAGATCGCCACTAATCCTGAGCAGTCGAATCAACAGTCAGACCAGTCTAGAACTACCCACCAGCCTTCCACTTCGTACAATTCTTCCTCTGATCCTTCATCTTCACAAGGTAGAGCCGGCAAAGGTCAGCCTCCCATGGAGAAGAAGGAAAAGAAGAAGAGAGAAAAGAAGCAGAAGGGGCCTATGGCGAAGGCGACTGGGGGCAAGCAAAAGACAACTGACAAAAATCCACACACTGCACCGACCGGGCCTAAATCGCCATGTGTCATTTGCAAAGGGACCCATTTCCATCGTGATTGTCCTTGTATTCCCCGGATACTAAGGGACTGGTCCCCAAGGTTGCACAATCCGGTAGCATCAACCTCTGGTAGTCATGTTGATTGCAGTCCGTCAACTAGCGAGAGTGAAGGACGAAGAGGGAGACCAAGATCACCCTGTATGTTGTGTGAAGGCGATCATGCCATCCACCGATGTCCATTCTTAGATGAGGCAAAGAGAGTTTTGGAAGATCGTCCGGTTTCACCGTTACGACTTCCTCCTGGATACCAAAAACTCGCGCCTAATCCCTCGATAGTTGAAAATCCAGCTGGCCCGCTCAAATGGTCATCTGAAGTGTCGGTCATTGAGAATGAACCTACTGAATCCAGACTAGACGAAAGTCTAAAGGTCGAAACGACAGTTGACCCGGTTCTTCCTTCAGAGGTTTCATCCTCAAATGACACCGTCGTTGAAGATTCATCTTCAAATGACACCCTCACTGAAGAGAATAAGGATGACACCGTCCATATTCTTTTCATCAACACAGACTCTGATGAGCATCAGGGCAATGCGCCCATTCCTTTATCGCAGGAAGGAACATCGTCAGGGTCGTATCCGGCCGTATATTCGGTCCCACCGCCAAGCAACCTAGTTGTATCCTTTGATTGGAATCAACTAGGCAGACCCCGGTTACCAGCCAGTATCCCATTCAGAATCATCGTCCAAATCTACAGAATGGTGATGGCTGGAACTATCATTGATGAAGGGGCATCTGTGAGTATCCTTTCCTCTATTGCTTGGAAAGCGCTGGGTTGCCCAGCGCTTTTACCTGAGATGAGAAATCTATCAGGTTTTGATAAAGGAACCAGTCGCCCGTTAGGGATTCTCCCCAATGTTCCAATTACATTGAAAGGGAAGACAGTTCATATGAACTTCATGGTCGTCCAGGGACCCTTGGTGTATAACTTACTCCTTGGACGAGACTATATATATTGCATGGAGGCGATAGTGTCCTCACTCTTTAGAGTCATGTGTTTTCCACACGAAGGAAGAATGGTCAAGCTTGTAGACCAACTTTCGTTTCCAGGATCACGCATCGCAAATAGTCAAATACCATCCCTTAACAGTCTATTCACTCAAGGAATGCCTCCACCCCCGGTTCTACTTCCCGATGAATGCGAGTGATTCAGAAAGAAAGAACTGGGACCCAGGGGGCATGCACCCTGGCCTGCCTTGGGCAGAGGAAACCTTGGGTATAAAGTTAATTTCCGTAGAAGAATGGACTAGTCCGTACCCCGTCAAAAGAGGGTTGTTCTAGGATAAAGTTCTTTTGTTAAAGTTATGTGAGTGATACAAAGTTCGCTCCCTTTGTCTAAAAAAGTAGGCTCTCCTAAGGGAGGAGATCCATTTGTGGCGGCAAGTAGCCACCATCTTTGAAGTCAAGCCTCACCCTTTAAAACATATGTTTTGAAGGATAAGTAGGGGCAGTCTCCAAAGAAAGAGATGAAATTGCTGCAACAAGTAGTCACCATCCTTAGCAACCTAATGATAGACATCGTCGGAAAAAGAGTTTAGTTTGCGGCAGCAAACAAAACCATTTTTCGGATAACAAGTAAGAGGAAGAGCCTTGAAATTATACTTTATACCTGGGGGCATGCGAACCTTTTGGAGTGCAAGCACGGGACGACTATTTATTTTTTAAATTTTTAGGTCCTCCCTTTAAACCTGTAGGTCTAACCTGTTAAACTCGTAGGATTAGCCGTTTCCAGCTTGCATAAAGAAAGGATGTGGGGCAAAAGTTAAAACTTGCCAAATTGGAGTAGCTAATGAGGTATAGCTCCTTAAATAAGAATACCTCACATGAGGCGTTCCTTGTATTAAGACTGGTATAATTGAGCAAGGTTTGAACGCATTCAAGCTCGTTAAAAAATGAACTGCCCCTTAAAGTTTAGGGGGCATATGCCTCGTCTGCATTATTATGCTGGGGGCATCCATAATTGAGCAGTTTTTGTACAGCATTCATGCTCATTAAAAAATAAACATAAATTGTGAGCAATCTTTCCCTATAGTTCAAGCTCATCCAGAAAAAATGAACCGGTAAATAACCTTGAGAAATGTAACCTTTGACTGCCATATTAAAACCCTTGGTCGTGTTCTTGCAGTCTCACCTCCATCCGTTCATTTGGCCAATCGTTCATCTCCATATGTTTGTTTACCCATTTTGAGGAACAGCTGCGAAGAGTGATTTCACTTAGCCATCCTTGTGACACTGCCGTGATTGGAAAATTCCAACCTGTCACTGGAATCTGCTGCTATCCCTGTTCATCACTCGTTCCTCAAAAGACGAGTCTTCTTTGAGATCTTTTCACTGACTCGTAAAATATGAAAAGTTTGCCGAGTTTTGGCCTTCCAGCTCGTTAAAGCGACCGGAAAGCTATCCCTCCTCTAGATTTTAATCTTTTTGGACCTGAGGGATTATTGCACAAAAAGATCGAGCGCTTGTTTTGTTCGGCTCGTTAAAGAAATCGAAAATTCATCCCTTCTGTATTGTTTTATACTTTTTCGGACTTGAGGGATTAGATGACGAAAAAGGAATTTTGGAGTCGACTTTATGTACCTTTTCAGACTCTCTAAAAATGAAAAAGACCGAGTTATCCTTGTCGTTAGACTCATTAAATTTATTAAATAGCGACAAACTTGTCTTTAGACGAGAACGAGTTTCCCTATCGCTAGGCTCGTTAAAACATAGCGATGGGCTTGCCCGAAGGGCAGGTTATAGAACAAGCATATGTTATCCTCCTCAAGCTTGACAAAAATAAAGAGGTACTGGTCAGCAATGACTGGGGAAAAATTGGGAGAACCTCACAGCTTTAATGGTAGCAAGTCGCTCTTGAACATGACACTTTGTCCTCTGTATCACATCGGGTTGGGTTGTTTCATTCACCGGTCTCATAACCATGGTCCTCGCCACACCATCCACATTTGGGGTAATGCTACCAATCCATCACATCAGTGTCGTTATATGTTCAAGAGATGTTGTTCTGCAAAGAGTCAACCGTGTCCCATCCACTGCCATACATTGTCCTTCATCCATTTCATGACCGCCACCCTGAATCATACATCACAGTTTGTTTTCACCTCATCACAATCACTAGCTCCGTTCCGTGTCACTGATGTGGGATTCATTAAGGCCCTCCATTGACAGATCGCTCCTTGTCGACATCAGCTCACTATCCAAGGAGTTGATCTAGGAACACCCCCTTCAGTACTTTGAAGCTTGCATGCCTCAATGGCAAGTTTCTCACTTCCGGCGACAGGTATACATCAATGACCTTTGACCAGAAGATTTTTCATGGTGGTCGACGCCAAGTCCTTTATTCCCACCATGTGAATTGTACTGCCGTACCTTGAGGGTCATCATCCTTATCGGTGATTCCTCTCGCGCTTGTTAACGGTTTACATCATTGACCGGTAATCAAGCGATGCCTTTTCATGTTCGACTTCAAGAAATTCTCACATGGATCGACTTGTACATCGAGTGAAGATCGGAAGAGATTGAAGACCCCGGATCTAGTTTCATCCATCCGGGCTGCGATATATATTCAGGATATAAAAACATTTGATATGTACATCATTACAGCAGATGATCATCCTTCTCAAAGGATGATAATTTCAGCAGAGAATTATCAGTCCACCATCAGACGATCGTCTGTTCTATGTACCAAAATGTATTTATAAAGCTGAGCATGGGAATGCCCGCCTCAGCTAGATCATGAAAAAGTATGAAAAATAATGTATTGTATTGTATCTTATTACAGGACACTTCTCAGCAGATTGAATGAACTTCGGATCCTCCTAATAAAGCATTTCACCCGATAAACGACCTCATACTTTAGGGGGCATCTGTTATAGACAATTTTGTGCCTTACAGCAACAGGTATGAATTGTCAATAATCCAAGGGATCCAAAGTTCCCTAAACATGATGTTCCTACCCCTAGAGGAACAAGGTCAGCAAACCAACAGCTCTCAGATCAGTTCTCCACCTGAAAACACTAAAAAACAAGCAATCCTGAAATCAAAGCAGGTGCTCCACTAGGCTTCTGCACTGAAACACAACTCCTCCATGGTGTACCTGCGTTGCAAAGCAGGTAGAACAAAGGCCACCTGCGTTGAGCGAGATTGGACAAGTGGCACACTGAGTCATTGCTCCAAAAATGACACTTGGATCAGGGATTTCGCCTTGTGATGAGTCATAGGCTCTGTTTCTCCAAGTGGAAGCAAAGTTCTCCAAGTGGACTCAAGAACTGAAGATCAACTGAAGAGAGAGAGGACACAAGGCAGCTACACATCAGTTGCAAGCTGACTCATCCTTTCTCAATTCATCTATATATTGAGCTCTCTCCTATGAGCTCAGGAGGCTGGAATTTTGTGCAAAGTAATTATATGTTGTTGGTTTCACTATAGAGCTATTGGGTGATTGCTTGAAGGAGGTGAAGAGGAGAAATTCTTTCTGCTGGGAGGTGTTGCTGGATTGGAGCCTTCAATGGTTGTAACACTCTCAGAACCTTTACTTCTTCATTAATAAAAACTATTGAGGTTCTTCTATATGCTCTTGTTTCAATGATATATTGTGATAATTGTATATTTGATTTACACTAATCCTTGAATCAGTTATGATTGCATGTTGCTTGTAGTTTCCTTCTTTGCTATTTTGCAGGATCTCATTGTAGCTGGGCCAGCAATAGAGCAAGGAGCTGGGAGCAAGCAGCCATAGAGAAGAGTTTGGATTCGACATTAAGCGCAAGGCAACGGTTAGTGCATTCTTTCATTCTCTTTTGCTTTCATAAAGAAGTAAACCTTCAGTAGTTTCCTTTACAGTTGTTGCTGAGGTACTATCACCCTTAGAGTGGGATAGGGTCATCCGAATCAGATACTTTTCCCCACAACAGACATTATTTTGTTGTAACATTTATAGGCCTTTCTTCTAGGTGTATACCCAAGAATGATACCTCCATCTTTTATGTAATCATATTTGCCTAATTTTTCTTCATTTATGTTTTTATAGTGCTTCCTTCCAAATAATTTGAACTATTTGAATTAAAATGATATACCATTCTATAATTCATAAGGAGTCTTGTTCATGTTAATTATAGTCTATCTTCTATCCAAAATGTAGATTGTTATGTTGATTGCTTCTCCCTAATAGGAGTCTAGTACCTTGGCCTCATTCAACATTGTTCTGGCCATTTATTGTACCTTTTTGTTCTTCCCCTCTACAACCATATTTCATTATGGAGAACTTTCCATTGAGAAATGACTCTTGATCTAATGACTTTCATAAAATTCATTGAATTCATTAGTGGTAAAATCACTTCCGATGTTTAATCTTAATCAATTATTTTTAAATCAATTTAATTTTGAACTAGGGATTTGAAAGCCTTAAACTTCTCAAACTCTTTAGATTTTCTTTAAGAAATATAACCCATTTCATTCTTGTATAATAATCAATAAGCGGGATAAAGTAATTCTCACATTTTAATATTTTTTTTTGTTCTTTCTAGCTCATGGAGGTTTTTGTGGACAAGTTATAATGCCTTTGATGATGAAGATTGTTTTCCTTGAAGGCAACCCTGTTGTACTTATGCCAATATGGTTTAACATTTTTTATAGGTTTTGATATCTTTGGTATATCTATTACTGCTTATGTCTTGTTGAGTTTTACTAGATTTTCAAAGCTTACTATGACCCATCCTTCTATGTCATGACCATATTTCTTCTAATTGTGCCATGCAAAACGTTCATCCTTTAACTTCATTTAGTACATATATATTACTTGAAGTCCTAACTACATTTTCCACTAATATTCCTCATTCTTCTTTCCTTATCTCACATTCTTCATAATCAAATGTGAGATCATACCCTTCCTCACACATTTTATTGACACTTAGAATAGTGTGTCTTAAACCGTAAATGAACAAGACATTACATGTTTTATTTTTTATCATTACCATTACTAATTGTTGCTTTTCCTATTATCCTTCCCAATGCATTGTCCCAAAATGTAACACTACCTCCCTTTTTTGTTTTAGAGTGAGAAATTTTCTCTGATCCATGTCACGTGCTTTGAAAATCCACTATCCATGTAACATTGGATTCATTTGTTTTGACCATCTAGTGCAATTCCTCATTCATTATTCTCCTTCTTTTTCAGCTTCCTTTTCCATACCTTTTTTTATTCTTCTCAATGCCTTGCAATGAAATATTCTTCCTTGTTTTGTTTAGGAAACTCTTGTGCTTCTTTTACAGTCACATGCTTTGTTACCATAGTTATTTCATTTATAATATTAAACATGATCAATAAGCAAAGAAAATAAATTATAATTTATGTTAAGCTCACGAGGGATTCTACTTTTGCTTCCCACATAATCATTCTTATAATATCATATATTTATATCTCTCAGATAATCCCTTATTACATATGCTATAGAATTTATTTCTTTTTTACCAAAGTTATTATAAGAAAAAAAGTAGACAAGGAAGATATTTTGGTACCAATAGATGAAAGGCCTTCTTGGAGGAACAACTTTTCTAAACTCATTCTTGTTGTTCTTATGAGAAAAGTGAAGTATCCCCTAGTCGTGACCCCTTTCTTGGTGTTTATTTAATTGTTGATAGATCCTTTTAGAATATTTGCAAAGCTTTTGTTTATTTCTTGATTTTCCTTTTCTAATGGATTTGTGCTTGCCTCTACCTCGGAGATCCTTGGATTTTCAATGTATCCAAGACCTATCATTTTGAAGGTGATATTTATTAACTAATAATATAGTCTAATATTTCAATACCCTTTCCGAAATTAAATCTTCCATTTTCATTGAACATATAGTTTTTCTAATTTATTTTAAGGAAATGGTTTCTAATTGTTTCTTCTATACATTTTCTTCATTTTCATAAAACTGGATTATAACCACTTCATTTGTCCTCTTTTATTTCTCTATTTTTGTATTTAGGATGATAATTATTGTTACATATGTTGGAAAATGTGGCTAGTTTTGGTCTTCATAATTGTCAATGTACTCAAGTCATTATGTATATCTTATGTTACAAGAAATAGAAGAAAGAAAAATATTATTTTAAGCATGTATTTCATGCTCTATTTTGATGGTCATCAAGGTAAATAATTTCATGCATGTTTTTATGGTTTTTCATGTCAAAAGAATATTTTTCTTGAGTCAAGAGAGCCCTTGTAAATTGTATAATACCTTTTTGGGAAAGTTGTAACATGTAAAAGATGTTGATTTTGAGTGTAGAAAGGACTATGAGCCTCTAAGCATAAGCTGGCCCTATAAGAAAGAAGTCATCCTAAAGAAGGGTATTTGACCTCATGGAAACACTATAAATAGAATCATATTCGACCTCATTCAACACACAATTTGATCTCTCAAGAAAGAAGCTTGAGCTAGAAACAGGAAGATAGAGCGAAGATTGAGGAGGAATGAAGAAGTCTAGAAGAACAAGGAAAATATATTTTTAGGCTATATTTTCTCACACATGTGAAGGTTAGGGTTTTTGTAACACAACAATTGTTGGTCCAAGTTGTAGTAGGTGGAAAATTTCAGATCCAAGTTACAGGAAAGTCAAAATACAATCTTAGTTTCCCTTTGACTCTCATTGACTAGGATACATTGTTTTGCTCAAGGAAGAAGCTCTTGGAAGATTTCCATGTGCTAAAAAGAAGTGATTTTTTTTCTAGGGGACTAAAGTTTCACAATTGAAGCTAGGGACCAAAACTAAAGCTAGAATCAGGTAGAATAAGAAGTGACCCTTGTTGACTTGATGGATATTTAACCTAATTGGAATGGTTTCTTGGAGGGCTAACTTGGTCCTTTATGGAAGACTTGTTCTAGGGTTTTGGGACTTTGTTTTCTAATTTGAATAAAATTAGATAAGAAGAGAAGGTATTTTTCTTGTGTTTTCCCCTTGGAGTGGTTTTTCCGCAGCTTGGAGCCTACTACTCGTGTCCATTGCCTTTAACATTTCTTGGCTTAATAATTATTTGATGAAAATATCTAATAAAGAAACATAAGATAAATAAAGTTCACTATAAATTATTAAGGTTAGGGAGAAATTGAATTATAGCTTCCCTACTACATTCACTAACATGGTATCAGGGCTAAGGTGAACAACAGAGGGAAAGTGGAAGATCATCTTGAACGATTTTTTATCAAGAGGAATAATTTACAATACGAAATAAAGAAAACAAGAAGAAGATCTATTAAACTATAAGGAAGAACTACATCAGCATTTCATTGAAGAAGACCTCATCATCAAGCTATCATTTAAGGAAGGAAGGAGAAGCTCTTATTGAAGATTTTCTAGTGCATCATAAACATGGAGCATCAAGGAATGTTGGGATCATCATCCACTCACTGAAGATATTTTCGTACACTATTGTTGAAAGCATCCTAGAAGTTATAGTTCTAGGTCTTCTTTGAAGTATCCTTGAAGGAATTGAAGGCATCAAGATAGTTGAAGACGTCATAAAGGAGGAAGTCTCTTGGTTGAAAATTAAGTATCATATTATTTTCTATGTCTCAATCCACAGATCATATGGATACATTTTGCAAGGAAAGAAACAAGATCATTGGATTAGAGAAATTCCTAGAATGAAAGAAGAGGATTGACTTGTATCTTCCAGAAAATGAGTTCATGGAATATGTCCTTGGTGAAGTAGTTGTACCAGACAAAGAAGAGACTCAAGAGTTAGAAAAAATAAAAGAATCAAGAAGTAATAACTCAAAGGATCATTTTCGAATCCATTAAGTATAATCATATTCATTTTGTTTCTAATTTGAAAACATCCAATCTATGTATGATAAGTTAGTAAAGTTGCACCCTATAAGTACATCAACAAAAAAAATCCTTCAGGAATAAACTATATAGAATAAGGAAGTCAAAGTATGAAGACATGGCCACTTATCTCATGAATATATCACAAATAATGGATCAATTACAAGGGGTTGGGAAATTATTTCCAGATTTTAAATGACCATATGTGTATTAAATGCTTTTCCACCTAATCATAAAAAAATTGCAACTAGTATCTACTCTAGGAATGATACTAAACATTTTGATGAGTTGTGGAATCAATGTATCTTGGAAGAACAAAGGATTAAGGAGAAGTATGACATTGAATCAAATGAAATTTATCATGCCTTTATTGCAAGGTCCAAGAAGTTGAAGAAAGGGAAGTTTGGAAAGTCGAAGAAAAAGACAAATATGTCATAAGTTCAATGCTTTGGATGTAAATAGTATTGTCACTTTAAGAGGGATTGTCCAAAAAAGAAGAAAAAAAAAAGAAAGGAAACAATTGAAGCTCACATAACTAAAGAAAATGGAGAACGTGAGAATAATCCCAAAGGATAAGATCCTAAGGATATTTACTATTGAAGGAAGCTCCATCTTTGTTAGGTTCTTTATGAAATTTGTATTTATCTTATTAAGTAGAAGGTATAGTGCATTGTTTCATTCTCTAGAATTTGTCTGGATTTTTTTAAAGCATGGTATCATATATATAAGAATATGATAGTAGAGAAATCAAAATCTACTTAAAAAAATAATGAGAAGATTGGGACGATATTTCATATAATTATAGTTCATCCAACAATTTTTGTAACATCATGTTAGAGGTAGTCATTTTGAGAATAGGGATCATCGAGATCCTATAAGAACAATAATTTTTGGAGGTTCTTGGAAGAATAATTATGGTTATTATATATTCCATATAGTATGGAAATAATATTTCTGAAGGATGAAGGAATACAGATGGTAAAGTTGCAGTGTGAAGGGCATAATGAAATTTTTTATACTCGTGGGAAAAGAAACCTATATTCGATAGGTATAAGAAATAGGTTAATTAAAGAAAGGGTGGTTATATGATTGTATGGAAGTAAAGGTATGCATAACCCTTATCTAGGAAAATGTTCATAACTACAAGAATATTGTAGGAACAATTGGATATAAAATTGTGCTAGGTAAGTTTTGCATATAGTGGAATGATTCTTGAAAAAAGAAATTTGACATGTTTTGGAATGTAAAGAGATCAAGACTCTCACACAAAATTGCATGGCATAAATATGACAATATTGATCAACATCAAGTGTAGTCTCCCAAAGAGATAAATCGAACTAACAATGATAACTCCAAGGGAGATATTGTAGCATGGTAATCAAGTTTGATCCATGGGCACTCCGATTAAAATGAATGCATGGAGAAATATTATTTTGGAGATGGATCACGTGAAAGGATGTTGATCTCAAAGCAATCAATTAATAAAATAATTTAATGAAAGGATCCATCATGGCAATGTAATTCTAATATCAATATTTTAATTTTGGCTATCTAGTTAACACATTATTTTTCTACCTAGAAGGATGTTTCATAAATGCATGATGATAGTTGAGGTAAGATCAACTGTTGATATTTAAATCGGTTGGTGAATGGTTGAAATTTGTGAAAAGTTATCTAGTCAAGATGTTTACATAATTATATTATAATTTAAATGTAGCAATTTTAGAGGATAACTTGATGTTCATGAAGACCACATTCATATTTAAAGGGAGATATGATAAGGATTAATATAATGAATTCATTAATAATGAATAAAGGAAAGTGATATAAAATATTTATGGCTTGAACCCTATCACAATATTGGAGGAAGAAGATGGATCTATAATATTTAGGAAGAAAGAAGCTCAATATGTGTTATAGACATTTTTGTGCCTTACAGCATGAAGCATGAAATGTCGATAATCTGAGGGATCCAAAGTCCCTAAACATGTTGTTCCTACCCCTAGAGGAACAAGGTCAGCAAACCACAACACTGAAAATCAGTTCTCCACCTGAAAACACTCAAAAACAAGCTAATTCTGGATCATGTCAACTGCTCCACTGAGCATCTGCGCTGAATGTCAAATGCTCCACTCTGTACCTGCGCTGAATGTCAAATCTAATGAAGGCTACCTGCACTGGGCGAGATTGGCCAAGTGGCACAGTCATTCTGCAAGGTGTCAAATGCCCAGGAAGCTTCCAAAATGACACTTGGATCAGGGAATTCGCCTTGTGATGAGTAAGAGGATCTAGATCTCCAAGTGGAAGCAAGAAACTCCAAGTGGACTCAAGAACTGAAGTATAACTGAAGTGGGAGAGGACACTAGTCAGCTTCATGCCAAGCTCAAGCTGACTCATCCTTTCTCCAAAACTCCTATATATAGAGCTCTCTCATGAGGTCTAAAGAGGCTGGAATTTTGTGAATGTAAGGAAGTGCTGTTGGTTTGTGCATAGAACTATTGGGTGATTGCTTTGAAGGAGGTGAAGAGGAGATTTCTTTCTGCTGGGAGGTGTTGCTGGATTGGGCCTCTTATGGTTGTAACACTCTCAGAACTTTTCTTCTTCCATTAATAAAGCATTTGAGGTTCTTCTATATGCATGTGTCTCTGTGGCGTATTGATGATTGTATATTTGATTTATTCTAATCCTTGAATCAATTATGGATGTATGCTTCTTGTAGTTTCCTTTTCTTGTGCTTTTGCAGGATCTTTGTGTAGCTGGGCCAGTAAAAGAGCAATCAAGCAGCAAAGAGGGAAGATTGGATCAATCATTAGCGGAAGATAACGGTTAGTGGATCTCTTCCTCCTCTCTCTTACATCTCATAAAGAAGTAATCTTGAATAGCTTTGCATTCGATTGTTGCTGAGGTACTATCACCCTTAGAGTGGGATAGGGTCATTCCGTATTGGATACTTTTCCCAACAACAAATTGGCTACTCCGCTGGGGATCATATCTTTTTGGTTGTTTGTGTTTTTGCTATTTCATTTCATAAACAAAGGGAGTACCGAATCGAACTGTATTTGGATCTTTCAGATACAAAGTAGAGGGCAGCTACTCTAGCTCAGTTTCTGGGCAAGTTTATGATTTGAAGAGCTGATCCACAAGGACTCTAATAAGCTCTTAGTGATAGCTTTTCATCCTCCTTGTCATCCCTTAGTGTGTCCTTGACTGATAGCTTCTGATTTGGCCAAAAACTATGAATTTTTGAGCAATCTGTGACCCAGAAACCAAGAGAAACGAAAGTTTCGTTCTTCAATGCAGCTGCTGTGAAGGTTGTCTGCATTTTAGCGCAGTTCCTGAAGGGGCTACCTGCGCTGAAGGTCAAACAGACAGTGTCCCACCTGCGCTGGACCAGTCTTGCCTTGTGCTACTGGGGTTTCCTGCTGTTTCTTGCCCTGTTTTCACTCTTGTTTTGCTGCCTGTTACCAGTCAATGTGCCTATCTGAAACCAACTTTCCTTGTCACTATTCCGCCTCAGTTGTATAAAGAAACTGTGTTTGTTCTTTGTGTATTTCTTGTGTCATTTACAGTTTCCCATAACGAAAGTGAACTAGTCTTGTTGTGGCCTCTTAGATCTAGACCCGTGATAAAGTGTCGTTTTGATCTTAAGAGTTAGTTTTTTTGTTGTTCATAGCTGATTGAGCTTTTGCTTTCATCATATGGTTTGAATTTATATATTTCTAGTGTCAAAACAAGTAAATCTTAAGGTGTCTTTTGATTTTGGACAAGCTTGTTTGCTTTCACTTGAAATTGGATTCGAAATTATACAACAGCTTTCTTTTTTGTATTACGCCAACATTAAAGAAAGAGAAAAGAAATACTTGCATTGTGCATGTGCATTATGACAGCTTGCATGTTGATTAAGGAAAAAGTGCATTAGTGTGTGCTCTATGATCTGTGTGAAAAGATGTTATCTTTCTTTTCCCTCAGTAGTTAAGATTTTCAAAGTTGAAAGATTGAAAAGCTTGCTTATCATCTTAGACTGCATTTAGGAGTGTTATCATACATCTCGTGGTGATCCATAAAGGCAAACTGCTAAACAAGATCAACCTTAAAATAAATTGAATTTACATAACAACGCATTGAAACATAACGCAAACACATAGAGGTCTAAGCTAGAGACGTGTTCCGGCGTCGTTAAACGTGATATCTTAGCGTTGAGTGGTTGGGTAATTCCTCCACGGTGAAGCGATAAGTATCAATACGGACTTGTGCTCCCACGTACCGTCGCGTATATATTGGGAGACCCCTATAGGAACAAAGCCTTTATCCATAGGAAGCCGTGTCGGCCGCCCTACTGATCGCAATGCAGTGAACACAGCATTCACGAAGATCGACCACTCATACCGTAAAACGTATTCTGTGGTTTTGTGAAAGGTTTGGCACACCCTCTGCCTAGAACTCCAAAGCAGTTTCTTTTGGCCTTTTTCAAACTCTATAACTAAAAAAGTCCATCCGAGCATTTGTCACTTCGGGCTCGTTAAAACATCGAAGGAGACTAGAGTCATCTTTAGCTTTTTCTCGACTCTTAAAAAGTGAAAAAGCAAGTTGTGTCTAAGCGTCGTTATAAAATTTATTTTAAACGGAACATAATCACCTCTTACTCCCACGTTGATCTTAGGTTGAGAACATGGAACGCCCCAACCAAGGAATTCCACATGATGGAAATCCTAGTCCATTCTCCTCTTGGGGAGAAGTTGGTGCGCCCCACATGGCCACATTGTCGCTTCCAGGACTGAAAATTGGCCTACCTATTTGGCTATTCTCAACCAATGTAGTTCAGACCACCATGGTTCCTGAACAGTCGAGTCAACAGTTAGATGAGTCTAGAGCTGCCCACCAGCCTTCCACTTCCTATAACTCTTCCTCCAATCCTTCATCTTCGCAAGGTAGAGCCGGCAAAAGCCAAGCTCCCATGGAGAAGAAGGAAAAGAAGAAGAAGGAGAAGAAGAAGAAGGAGCCTAAGGCGCCTGGGGGCAAGCAAAAGACATCTGACAAAAATCCACACACAGCATAGACCGGGCCTAAATCGCCATGTGTCATATGTAGAGGAGACCACTTCCATAGAGATTGTCCCTGTATTCCCCAGATACTAAGGGACTGGTCACCTCGTTTGCACAATTCGGGAGCATCAACCTCTGATAGCCATATTGAATGCTTACCGTCAACCAGCGAAAGTGAAGGTTCAAGACAAAGAGGGGGAGTGAGATCCCCCTGCAAACTGTGTAAAGGCGATCACGCCATCCACCGTTGTCCCTTCTTAGGCGAAGCGAAGAGAGTTTTGGAAGATCGTCCGGTTTCACCGTTGAAACTTCCTCCTGGATACAAAAAACTCGTGCCAAGTCCTTCGTTGGTTGAAAACACAGCTGGCCCGCACAAGTGGTCAGCTGAAGCGTCAGTCATTGAAAATGAACCTACTGAATCCAGACCAGACGAAAGTCTAAAGGTCGATACGGCAGTTGACCCGGTTCTTCCTTCAGAGGTTTCATCCTCAAATGACACCGTCACTGAAGATTCATCTTCAAATGACACCCTCACTGAAGAGAATAAGGATGACACCATCCTGATTCTTTTCATCAACACAGATTCTGATGAGCATCAGGGCAATGCGCCCATTCCTTTATCGCAGGAAGGAACATTGTCAGGATCGTATCCGGCCGTGTATTCGGTCCCACCACCAAGCAACCTGGTTGTGTCCTTTGATTGGAACCAACTAGGCAGACCCCGGTTGCCAGCCAGTATACCATTCAGAATCATAGTCCAAATTTATAGAATGGTGATGGCTGGGACTATCATTGATGAAGGGGCATCTGTGAGTCACCTTTCCTCTATTGCTTGGAAAGCACTGGGTTCCTCGGCGCTTTTGCCTGAGATAAGAAATCTCTCGGGTTTTGATAAAGGAACCAGTCGACCGTTATGGATCCTCCCCAATGTGCCTGTTACATTGAAAGGGAAGACCGTTCAATTGAACGTGATGGTCGTTCAAGGACCCTTGGATTATAACCTACTCCTTGGACGAGACTATATATATTGCATGGGAGCTATAGTCTCCTCACTCTTTAGAGTAATGTGTTTTCCACACGAAGGAAGGGTGGTCAAGCTCGTAGACCAACTTTCATTTCCGGGATCACGCATCGCAAATAGTCAAATACCAACCCTCAATGGTCTATTTACTCAAGAAATGTCTCCACCCCCAGTCCTCCTTCCCGATGAATGCGAGTGATTCGGAAAGATGGGACTGGATCCCAGGGGGCATGCATCCTGGTCTGCTTCGGGCAGAGGAAACCTTGGGTATAGGGTATAATTTCCGTGAAAGAATATGACTAGTCCGTACCCCGTCCGTATTTGGAAGAGGGGTTGTTCTGGGATAGGATTCTTTTGTTAAGGTTACTTGTTTAACAACAGTCATTCACCATTGTCTACTTCGGTAGGTAGTTCCGAGGAAATGTTTTCGTTTGATGGTGTTAACAAAACAATCTTTGGGTAACCAGAAAGAGGCAAGCCTCACCCTTTAAAACAAATGTTTTATCAGATAAGTAGGGGCAGCCTTGAAATTGTACTTTATACCTGGGGGCATGCAACCTTTTGGAATGCAAGCAAGGGACGACTATTTATTTTTTAAATTTTTAGGTCCTCCCTTTAAACCTGTAGGTCTAACCCTTTAAACTCGTAGGATTAGCCGTTTCCGAACTTGCATAAAGAAAGGATGAGAGGGAGCAAAGCTTAGTGAAGATGAAGCTATATAAAAAATAGAGATCTCACAGGAGACATTTCTTATCTTATCATTGGTATAATCGAGTAGTTTTAGCATAAAGTTCATGCTCGTTAAAAAATAAACGCAAGATCCGAGCAGTTTTAACGCGGTCTTCATGCTCGTTAAAAAATAAATAAAAGCAGTGAGCAATGTTTCCTCCAGAGTTTAAGCTCATTTTTATCTAAAAAAAGAACCTATTCCGGTAAATAACCATTGTGATCGTAAATTTATTAGCCATAAAAAGCCTTGGTGGTGTTTGCATTTGCCACCTCCATTCCATTTGGCCGATCGTTCACCCCCATATGATTGTTTACCCATTTTGAGGAACAGCTGCGAAGAGTGATTTCACTTAGCCATCCCTGTGACACTGCCGTGATTGGAAAATTCCAACCTGTACCTGGAATCTGCTGCTATCCCTGTTTATCACTCGTTCCTCAAAAGACGAGTCTTCTTTGAGCTCTTTTCAATTGACTCGTAAAATATGAAAAGTTTGCCGAGTTTTGGCCTTCCAGCTCGTTAAAATGACCGGAAGAGCTATCCCTCCTCTAGATTTTAATATTTTTGGACCTGAGGGATTATTGCACAAAAAGGTTGAGCGCTTGTTTTATTCGGCTCGTTAAAGTTATCGAAAACTCATCCCTTCTGTATTGTTTTATACTTTTTCGGACTTAGGGGATTAGATGACGAAAAAGGAATTTTGGAGTTAACTTTTCGTACCTTTTCATACTCTCTAAAAATGAAAAGGACCGAGTTGTCTTTGTCGCTAGACTCGTTAAAATGATTAAATAGCGACAAACTTGTCTTTAGACGAGAACGAGTTTCCCTATCGCTAGGCTCGTTAAAACATAGCGATGGGCTTGCCCGAAGGGCAGGTTATAGAACAAGCATATGTTATCCTCCTCAAGCTTGACAAAAATAAAGAGGTACTGGTCAGAAATGACTGGGGAAAAATTGGGAGAACCTCAAAGCTTTAATGGTAGCAAGTCGCTCTTGAACATGACACTTTGTCCTCCGTATCACATCGGGTTGGGTTGTTTCATTCACCGGTCTCATCACCATGGTCCTCGCCAAACCATCCACATTTGGGGTAATGCTACCGATCCATCACATCAGTGTCGTTATATGTTCAAGAGATGTTGTTCAGAAAGAGTCAACCGTGTCCCATCCACTGCCATACATTATCCTTCATCCACCCATGATCGCCACCCTGAATCATATCTCACAGATTGTTTTCACCTCCACTAAAATCATTAACTCCGTTTCGTGTCACTGATGTGGGATTCATTAAGGCCCTCCTTTGACGGATCGCTTCTTGTCGACTTCAGCTCATTATCCAAGAAGTTGATCTAGGAACACCCCCCCAGTACTTTGAAGCTTGCATGCCTCAATGGCAAGTTTCTCACTTCCGGCGATAGGTATACATCAATGACCTTCGACCAGAAGATTTTGCGTGGTGTTCAATGCCAAGTCCTATATTCACACCACGTGAATTGTACTGTAGTACCTTGAGGGTCATTATCATTATCGGTGATTCCTCTCGCGCTTGTTAACGGTTTACATTATTGACCGGTAATCAAGCGATGTCTTTCCATGTTTGACTTCACCGCAATTCTCACATGGATCGACTTGTACTTAGAGTGAAGATCGAACGAGTTTGAAGACCCCGGATCTAGTTTCATCCATCCGGGCTGCAATATATATTCAGGAAATATAAAGGCATTTTGATATGTACATTATTGCAGCAGATGATCATCCTACTCAAAGGATGATAATTTCAGTAGAGAATTATCAGTCTACCATCAGACGATCGTCTGTTATATGTACCGAAATGAATTTATAAAGCTGAGCATGGGAATGCCCGCCTCAGCTAGATCATGAAAGCAGAATGAAAAATAATGTATTGTATTATATTTTATTACAGGGCACCTCTCAGCGATTGAATGAACTTCGGATCCTCCTGATAAAGCATTTCACCCGATAAACGGCCTCATACTTTAGGGGGCAACTGTTATAGACATTTTTGTGCCTTACAGCATGAAGCATGAAATGTCGATAATCTGAGGGATCCAAAGTCCCTAAACATGTTGTTCCTACCCCTAGAGGAACAAGGTCAGCAAACCACAGCACTGAAAATCAGTTCTCCACCTGAAAACACTCAAAAAAAAGCTAATTTTGGATCATGTCAACTGCTCCACTGAGCATCTGCGCTGAATGTCAACTGCTCCACTCTGTACCTGCGCTGAATGTCAAATCTAATGAAGGCTACCTGCGCTGGGCGAGATTGGCCAAGTGGCACAGTCATTCTGCAAGGTGTCAAATGCCCAGGAAGCTTCCAAAATGACACTTGGATCAGGGAATTCGCCTTGTGATGAGTAAGAGGATCTAGATCTCCAAGTGGAAGCAAGAAACTCCAAGTGGACTCAAGAACTGAAGTATAACTGAAGTGGGAGAGGACACTAGTCAGCTTCATGCCAAGCTCAAGCTGACTCATCCTTTCTCCAAAACTCCTATATATAGAGCTCTCTCATGAGGTCTAAAGAGGCTGGAATTTTGTGAATGTAAGGAAGTGCTGTTGGTTTGTGCATAGAACTATTGGGTGATTGCTTTGAAGGAGGTGAAGAGGAGATTTCTTTCTGCTGGGAGGTGTTGCTGGATTGGGCCTCTTATGGTTGTAACACTCTCAGAACTTTTCTTCTTCCATTAATAAAGCATTTGAGGTTCTTCTATATGCATGTGTCTCTGTGGCGTATTGATGATTGTATATTTGATTTATTCTAATCCTTGAATCAATTATGGATGTATGCTTCTTGTAGTTTCCTTTTCTTGTGCTTTTGCAGGATCTTTGTGTAGCTGGGCCAGTAAAAGAGCAATCAAGCAGCAAAGAGGGAAGATTGGATCAATCATTAGCGGAAGATAACGGTTAGTGGATCTCTTCCTCCTCTCTCTTACATCTCATAAAGAAGTAATCTTGAATAGCTTTGCATTCGGTTGTTGCTGAGGTACTATCACCCTTAGAGTGGCATAGGGTCATTCCGTATTGGATACTTTTCCCAACAACAATATGCTGAGATACAAAGGAAAGAAGGAGCCATACAACTATCTCCGTGAAGAACTGGTAGCTGATATACTTATGAAGACAACATAGAAGTCTTGGGATTATGACTTCCCAATTAAAAGGAAGTGGAATAATATCCTATATATTTGAGATGGAGAAAAAGGAGTCTCCTTGAATGCATTAAAAGGAGTAAGGAACTATTCCCTAAATAAGGGGGAATATGGATCTACTCTCTACTTGAGAGGGAGTGATGATAAGCATCATATTTGTATTCTCTTCTTCATGTGTCATGCACTAGGCCAACACTAACAATCTTGCGTCTAAGTGAAGGCCATGGAGAGAGAAAGGTGGATGAAGGATTGGATAAGAATTTTTTATTTCCTCAAGGATTAGAAATACAAGATAGGAAGTGGACCAACACTCTTTGAGGATTGGACAAGTATCCAAGACAAGAGCGTTCAAAGAGGACTAGTATTCTTTGAGGATTCATAATCCAAGATAAAAGTAGTCCTAAAAGGACATACCTAGTGAACATTTGGATCATGTGTGTACATTGAAGTGGTAGTGTGATATCTCGTGTAAATCCTCCTAGCATCACGCTTACTATGATTACAATTTTGGTCATGATGTTGATGATTAAAGATGGCTTACCAATCTGGCTCTTCTTATGAGAACTCTTAAGTTTGAGAAGAACCTTGTACCAGGTTTACAATTATTAATCACTCCCTACTTAAGAGTAAGTGTTGGAAATGTAACTAGTTTTGGCCTTCATAATTTTCAATGTACTCAACTCATTATGTATATATTATGCTTCAAGAAAAAGAAGAAGCAAAAACACTATTTTAAGAATGGGTTTCATGCTCTATTTTTATGATCAACTAGGGAAATCATATTCTTCATTATTCTAGGGTTTTTCATGTCAAAATAATATTTTTATTGAGTCAAGGGAGTCCTTATCAATTGTATAAGACCCTTTTGGGAAATTCATAACTTGTAAAATATATTTATTTTGAGTATAGAAAGTCCCATGAACTTCCAAGCACAAGCCAACCCTATAAGCATGAAGCCATACTAAAGAAGGGTATTTGACCTAATGGAAAGCTTTTAAATAGAATAATATTCATCCTCATTCAAAACACAATTCAATCTCTCAAGAAAGAAGTTTGATCTAAAACAAGGAAGATGAAGGAAGCTAGAGTGAAGATCAAGGAACTAAGAAGAACTCCAAAAGAACAAGGAAAAACTTTTTTTGGGATATATTTTATCACACATGTGAAGGTTATGGTTTATGTAGGATGAAAATTGTAGGTCTGAGTTGCAAAAGGCCGAAAAAATCATATCCAAGTTTTAGGAATCCAAAATATTGTCATGGTTTTTCTTTGAATCCCACTGACTAGGAGACATTTTCTTGCTTGAGGAAGAATCTCTTGGAAGATTTCCACATTATAGAAAGAATTTCTTTTGTTGTTCCAAGGGACTAAGGTTTCAAACTTGAAGCTAGGGGCTAAAATTGAAGTGGGAAGCTGGTAGAAGCAAGGTGACCCTTGTTGGCTTGGTTGATCTTTGACCTAATTGGAAGGGTTTCTTGGAGGGCTGACTTGGTGCTTGTAGGAGGAATTGGTCTAGGTTTTGGGTCTTGGTTTTCTCATTTGAATTAGATTCTATAAGAAGATAAGAGATTATTTATGGGTTCTCCCTTTGGAGGGATTTTTCCCTGGCTTGGATCCTAATACTTTTGTCCATCGTATTTACTATTTTTGCACTTGATAATTATTTGATCAAGATATCTAATAAAGAAACACAAAAAGATAAATAAAGTTCACAAGCAATTATTAAGTTTAAGGATAAATTGAATTAATAGCTTCCCTACTACATTCTCCAACAAAATTAATATTATGATCCTTCGTTTGATATTTTTGTAAAATCCCCCCTCTACATTTTAATGTCTCCTCTAAACCTATTTATTTCCTCTAGGGTATTAAGAATTTTTGCTTCCCCATTAATGTCTCATTCTTATAAATTTGTTTTCTCTTTCTATATGTATTCATTTTATTTATCAACAATATTTGTATCCATGACCATGAAGAAGACTTATTCTTTATCAATTTCATAAGCATATCCATCACTCTCGTTTGAAGAACTATTATCTTCTCTATAATAATTATTTTTCTTCTCGGAAATTTTCCTCTTTAGTCTCTATAGGATTTTATTTTATTTTTATGTTATTCATAATCATCACTTTTCTCCATTTTTTCATATGGATATTTGGTAGAAAAAAATCCTACTCTAGCACAATTAAAAAACTTGAATGGTAGCTTACCTTTGTATTTTCCAAATCCTCTTCTCATCTTTCTAACACACCATTCTTCTTCTGCATTTAATTCATATTTGGAATAATCAAAGGATTTGTGTACTTATGTCCTTTCTTATGATTTGAAGGCTACTTTTTTCAATATTAAAGTTTATTCTTCTGTCCTAGTTTCATATTCAATGAGTATTCCATGCCTATCATCCATCTTCAAATTTTCCAGATCCTTCATTTCTTCAATAGCTAAGACATTTTCATTAAATATTCAGGGGAGTGATCTCATCACCTTTTCCACAACCATTGACTCCTTAACCTCCTCACCAAGTCCTCTGATGGTGTTCATAATTTCATCCACACAAAGGAAGTAAGCTATAATATTTTCTTCATATTTACTTTAAACTTTCAAAATGTCTTCTATGAGTTGGAAGCTTTTTTTCGTCATCTTGTTATCTCCCTCATAGTTATTTTTGAATTTTGTCCAAAATTTCTTTTATAGACTCATAATGCATTTCTTTGACGATTTTTTTGTTTTTGACAGGCCACACAAGATGAAATTCATGGTTTTTTGGTTATTTATATAAGCTTCCATACCGTTTTAACTAGAAGGAGGATTTTATGGAGACCATCCACTGTGGATTTCAAAATATCAAAGCTAAGAGACATTAGATAGGTCATCGTTGTGATAATCTAAAAGGCGTATATTGTCTTTTCAATAATGGATCTCTATTTCTAAAACCCCCTTCAAGACTAATGATATGTACTTTTGATATTTTCCTTCTAGTGGTTTGACTAGTTTCAAAGGAACATTCTTTGATTCTGATTGTTGAGAACAAAATTTTTTTGAGAGGGTTGGGTGAATCAATATAAGACAATTTTTTACTTATTTAAAAATTCACGAGCATGAAGAAAACAATCTCATATGAAAAACATGAAACACCATATATAAGGGGAATCCATTTTAGGAGAAAAGGAGAAAACCTATTTTTATAATAGTCCCTTCTAGGCACTAACTATTATTACAAAAATTTGTAGGAATGAACTCACTAGAAACTCTAATCCCTAAATCTTCAAGTATTTGTTGGAACCAAGATACTAGACATGTTGATCCCTAGTGCTATAAATATTCATAGGAACTAACCAAATAGAGACACCAATCCCCACTACTGCAAATATTCATAGGTACCATTCTACCTCACTAGGTCTACTTGTTATTTCTACCTTCACGAGGTCTGCTAACTGATTTTTCCTCTACCACGTCTACATGTTCCTTCTGCCTTCACTAGATCTATTAACTTCTCCCTCCTTTACCATGTCTACTTGATGCTTCTACATTCACTAGGTCTACTTCTCCCAAAACTTATTGTTTTCTCCATCTTCCCAATCACAAAATTATACAACATGTCATATACAATTCTAAAAATATGATTCTAAAATTTTTACCAATGCACTTCTTTATGCCTCCTTATATATCTAAAAATTTCATAGTATAAAAGTTCACATAAAAGAGTTACAAACAAAATTCCAAGCTAACTTCTTTAAACCTTATTTTCAAATCATTTAAAAACTCTAATTTTCACAAGACATATCTTAGAGAGTAGAGTGAACCAATGTCTGAAATTTTTACCTAAGGTACCAATACATATCTCCACAAGTATTTTAAAGTTTCACAGTGTAATAAATTGGAGAAAATATATTATAGTGAAGATGGTAAATTGACCTATTTGAAGCTTAATTTAAGATTATTTAAAGAGACTAACTTCCACAATGAATATCTTTGAAAGTATAACAAATCAAAGAATAAATATCTTACCATAGATACCTATATATATTTCCTCTATCTCCTAAAATATTCATGGGTTCAAACATTTCGAAAGGAACTTTATAAAGAAAATTCCAACAGGACTTGTTTGAAGCAGATTTGAGGAGCATTCAAGAACCCTAATATCCTCATATCACATCTCTGAAAGTATAGCAAACCAATGCATGAATTTTTTACCATATGAGATATTACCTCAATCTCCTAAATGTTTTGTGGCATGAAACATCCTATAAGGAATGCTATAGTGAAAATTACATGATGTCTTGTTCAATCCACAAATCACATTTTTGGGACACCTTTAAAACCCCAAGAGTATTCCCTAACTTCTTGCGCACACACCAAATCCCTTCTTACTCTAATGATATTTAAACACACTCATCTATCCTTTATTTATATTGTTTCTACATTCACTTGTGTGGCCATATTGGACTTTCTAATTGGGTCTTGTACTTATGTCTAGGTAGTGCTAACAAAATATTTCATATTTCCTCATTATTATGAAGTTAAAAGGAGTTCTATATACTTTTGGAAAGGTATAGAGATAATATATTCAACCATATATCTTATGATCTCATTTGAGCTAAGTATTTAGAGTAAAGATTCCTCCAAATATATATTTTCCAAACTAGGAATCAAAATCTCAAAAATAATATTTCCAACAATATCCATCTTGCAATTTTTATCTTAGATATTTACAATCTCCCCATGTATTTGAAATTATTTAAAATAATATCTCTAACAGAGGCTCTAGATCCTATCAAGCAACATATATCTTATGATCTCATTTGAGCTAAATATTTAGAGTAAAAATTCCTCCAAATATAGATTTTCCAAACTAGGCATGAAAATCTCAAGAATAATATTTCCAACAGTATCCATATTGCAATTTTTATCTTAGATATCTACAATCTCCCCATGTCTTTGAAATTATTGAAAATAATAACTCTAACAGAGGCTCTAGATCCTATCAAGCAAGTGATCATACAAGTGGATTGGTAAAATATTAATTAATAATGGGAAACCATAGGGGAGATAGACCAACATAGAATATGCAATAGCTATCCAATGTGTAGTGGCCTATTCAATAGGGGAATGGAAAACAAAATAAATTCAAATGAATTATTTGATACCACTTCATTACATAAATGGAATGAATATGCCTTAACATGGGTTGGTGTGGAATTGTTAATTTAAATCCTACAAATCATACTATCTAATAATGGGTTTCCCTAGGAAACTTAGCCAAAATAGTGGGATAGAGTCTTGAATCTACAGATATGGGCAAAAATATTCTCAACCTTTCTATGATTTCTTAAGCTAAATAAAACCTTAACCTTGGATAATCTTGTTTGTCAAGGTTCTTTGGTCCATATAGAAACCCAAAACCATATTTTTATATCCTTTAAGGAATTAGGCAATCAATGGAATCGATGGGTTATGCTCTTCTACCAATTTGAAAGATCCCATACAGAGGTCCTTGTCCACGTAGATTAGTGGAGAAATTGTTGGAATTCTATGACAAGTGCATTTTAATACAATTTTCTACAAGATAATTACTTCCTAATGATTTTTCGCATAATATTTTAAACCATTTCTATCCTTGAATAACTATACTAAAAAAAAATCAACAATAAATGCAACATAAACAATAAATATCATAGAAAGACAACCATTCACAATAGAGGCAATAATTTTACCCAATAAAACCCAACAACTTTCTTAGGAGAAATTAATCTTCAACAATGTTTACAAATCAATATTTTTTCTAGAAATCTATGTGAATAATCAAAGTCAAATACCAAAGGAACTTGGTCAGCTTTAGTTACCTTTCAATGATAGTCAAAACTAGTCAAAATTCAAACTTTGACCTATGCTAATGTTCAACCTTGCAATCAACAAGCTGCAATCAACTATGGTTAAGGATATCCATTCAAACATGTGGTAAAATTCGGTGAATGCCTTGCAATCAAATGTGGATAAACCTCTATCGTCAAGATTGGTTAAAGGTCTAGCAAACTAGGCATATTCTTTTCACATCTACTACCAACTAATCAAGAAAACATAGACCTCAGAAAATCATATTTCTTCTTACTCAAACTTTCTCTTCAATGGTGTTCAAATTATATATCACATCATCTATTTGTACATGTCAAAGGAGGTGTGACAACCCAAGGGACATGTCCCTTAAATGTATGACCAACTTATCTTCTTTCTAGGTCAACTTGTACTCTTCTTGGGCTGACTTGCAGACATGCGGGAACACCTACCTATGCTACAGAAAAAATCAATACTCCCCTATTAGTGAGGGAGATATTCTCCATAGCTAAAAACATATTTCTCCTTAGATTAAATTTCTCCTTTACAATAAATGTTCATGACCTTTCTATGTTGATGTAGTGTCTCCTGGCATGCACATCTATAGATATCTATTACTCCATATTGAAGCAGGAATGTGAGTATCGTGGTCAATTTAGCCCTATCTAAATCAACATGGATCCATTTCAATCTTGCCTAGTCAAATCAACATGGCTTCTTAGGATAAGGTCTACCCCTAGATCATTCACACCTAGCCAATTCAACATGGCTTCTTATGTGAATGCATCATTCTTCCCTAGTCAAATAAACATGACCCTTTTTATTCTAAATCACCATGGCTACAATGGAAGAATGTATTCCCTATGCTACAGTTTCCCTGAACCATTCACCCCTAGCTAAATAAGAATGGCTCCATGGGTGGATGTATCATTCCCCCACAAGTCAAATAAGCATTACCCCATGGGAGAATGTTTCCCTTGTTGTCAAAATACATTAACACTCCCTATTTGAGAGGGATAAATTTTGCATCATCCCAATCTTGTCTCTAAAGTATACAAACTTCACTGTAGAAAGGTGTTCGGTGAGAATGTCTACAATCTACTCATTTGTGGATACATTATAGAGCTTCATTTCTCCCTTGTACACCATGTCTTGGATGAAGTGATATTTGATCCAAATGTGCTCCAAGTTGTATGAAATATTAGATGCTCTGAAATTTTAATACAAATCTAATTATCACAATAAAAACATAATTCATTGAAATTGGAATTAAATAGAGGACTTAGAATTTCAATATAACAGAGAAACTTAATTCTAATGATATATTTGTAATAAAAAAAATGCAATTTTAATTAAATATGTTTTAATATATCAAATTCACCTCAATCTCTCGATCAAATAGCCCCACAAGCAACTTGTGAAGCCACTCTACTTCCTAACTCGCAACATTAGATGTGATATACTCTACATCTATTATACTAAGTGAGATAGAAGTCTACCTCTTTCTAAACTAGGATATCATAGTTCATCCCAAGCTGAAGTATCACCCTGAGGTTCTCTTTTTGACTTATGCACTCTTGGCCCAATCCAAATTAGTATATCCATGTAGCCTCACTTCACAACCTTAGATGTATCTCAAACCATATCAAATTGTACGGAACAGGTACCTCAACACATGCTTCACTACAACCTAATGTACCTACCTCGGCTTGACCATATGATTGGTTCAATGTTTTCACTAAAAAGAAAATATCTAGCTTGGTGTTAACAATTTACATCGAGGATCTAATCAACATTCTGTACATAGTGGGATCCACCAAATTTGAATCTAAAGTGGAACCACTCAGATTCTTTATATTGGTCACCATAGGTGTAGCCATTGACTTGTAGTCGATCATAGTAAATCCCCTCAATACATGTACTATATACTTCCCCTTTCTAATCAATATGTCATTTAGTCTCTACCACACTTCCAATCCGAAGAAATAGTGCATCAGACCAGGAACCTTGATCTCAAACTTTGAGTAAAACTCCCTGTTGCACCCAATGATGAGCCTTTATATGCTAGTAATGAATGGATCATTAACATATAGTGCCAATATCAAAGGATATCCATCAATAATACCATTCTTTAAGTGCCTACTTAAATCCATAAAAATCATTCTTTAATCTACAAACATGCGAATCCTTCCCATATACCTCAATCCTTGACATTGTTCTATATGCACTTCCTCCTCAATCACACTAAATAGGAATCTGGTGTTTATATCCATATAATGTATCTTCCAACCCATAAAAAAAGAAAGAGAAACAATAGTCTTGATAGATGTGTACCTGAAAACTAGAGAAAATGTTTCATCATAGTCCACTCCCTCTTTTTTGGAGAACCTTCCCACCATCAACCTCACTTTTTACTTATCGATGCTCCCACATATTGTATTCTTGATCCTACAGATCTGATTGGAAATCACCATTGACTTCCCATTAGGTCTTATAACTATCTCCCACACATCATTCTTCATGATGGAATCATACTCCCCCGATCATGGCATCCTTCTAAAATTTTTATCTTGTTGCCTCCTGATAACCAAAAGGCTTAAAATTAATGATATGGGTCATAAATAACATATAACCCAAGTACCTATATGGTATTTTTCTCTCCATAAAATTACCTTTGGGAGCTGGATTACCTTTTGCATCCTACAAGGTGTTATCAAGTCATGTAGGCCTCTTTCTGGTCACAACAACATCTATAGGTAGATCCATTGGCTCAACTAGCTCCACTGACTCCTCCTAATAGTATGAGGATGATCGACGAGAATAGACTCACTTGTACTTGCATCCTTCATAGCCTCCTACTCCTTACTATATACATCCATGTGGGACTCTTTGGACCTCTAGAAGTCTACTTCCTCATCAAAGTAATATTTTGATTAACCTAAATCTAACATTATCCTAGAATGTATATACTCTAGGCCTTTGAAGTCTCATTGTATCCCATGAGAGTAACCTTCTATCTAGAAGGATCTATGTTATGAAACCAGCTCAAGAAAAGAAAGAAAAGATAGATCAACGCCTTAGAATTCAGCCTCTTCGAGGGGGCAACTTCCTTTACATTACATAAATGAACAATTCTTTGATCATACAAATGAAAAAACCTCCTCTCTATATATAGGAGTCTAAGGAGTCACAATATAATCCAGCCGACCTAAAAATAATAATATAAAGCCACAAAAATAACAATAGAGGGATTCTATGGGGCACAGAAATAACAACATGGGGGTAATAGGGGCACAACAATATAAATAAGGGGTATAACTACAATAGTAATGAGGTAATCACTAGTATTATAGGGACCCAACATGCCCCTCTCCTTCAAAAAAGTGTTGTCCTCAACGCTTGAGTAGTTCTGGATACTTCTGCATAAAATTCTCATCCTCCCATGTGGAATCTTCAGCGGATAAGTTCTTCCACTTGATAAGATACTCTAAAATTGTTCGATTTCGTAGCTGTCGAGTTCTTGTTTCTGTGACTGCTTCCAGTTCCAATATAATTTTTCCTTCCTCATCAAGTTCTGGCAATATTGTTTGCACTGGGAGCTTATCGCCTATAACCTTCTTTAAACATGAAACATGGAAAACTGGGTGCAATCGAGAAGCTGCAGGAAGCTCCAATTTGTATGCCATAGTACCAATCTTTTGCAACACCTTGTATGGACCATAATACTGTGGTGATAATTTATTATCCTTCTTAGCTTACTTTAGGGACATTTGCTTATATGGTTGTAGCCGTAGGAATACCCAGTCACCTACATCAAAACTTCTTTCACTGCGATGTTGATATGCCTGTTGTTTCATTCTATTTTGTGCCAACACGAGGTTATCCTTTAAGAGTTGGAGGACTTGTTGTTGATGTTCGATGTGATGTTCCACTACCTGAACCTCAGAATTTTCTCTTAAATATGATGTGATGGATGGTGGATGATACCCATAAAGTGCCATAAATGGGGTCAATTTTGTTGCTGTATGGAAGGAAGTGTTATACCACCATTCAGCCAGAGGCAACCATTTGACCCATTGTGTCTGTTTATCAGATACAAAGCAACGAAGATATCCTTCCAAACATTTGTTCACTATCTCATTTTTCCCATCAGATTGAGGATGATAAGATGAGCTATGAGCTAACTGAGTACCAAGACAAGAAAATAATTCTGTCCAAAAATTTCCAGTGAAAATGGGATCTCTTTCACTTACAATAATCTTTGGGTTTCCATGTAGCTTTTGAATTGTTTCCATAAATGCAGTAGAAACTGTACTGGCTTTAAATGGATGTGATAATGCACAAAAATGTGCATACTTGGTAAGTCTGTCAACTACCACCATGATGACACTCTTTCCCTCAGACTTGGGTAAACTTGTGATAAAATCCATTGGAACCTCCTCCCAACATGGGCATGGAATGGATAAAGGTTGTAATAGACCCGGTGTCTTAATTGTTTCAACTTTATTTTGTTGGCAAACCAAACATTCCACCACAAACTTTTGAATATCTGATTTAAAGCCATCCCAAAAAAATTTCTTCTTAACCCTGTGGTAAGTTTTTAAAAATCCTGAGTGCCCTCCTAAGGGATAAGTGTGCAATTCCATAAGAATATTTTGTTTTAGCTGGGAATTCTTACAGAGGTATAAGCGATCTTTGTACCATAATGAATCATTTTTCCAGCTAAATGTATCAGACGTACTGGAATCTTGTTGTAGCTTTCGAATAAGTTCCCACACTTCTTCATCATTCTTCCATTCCTCCCTTGCTTCGTTTATCCAATCTGGTTGGATAATAGAAATGGCGCACAACAATGCTTCCACATCCTCATCCTTTCTTGAGAGTGCATCCGCCACCACATTTTGCTTCCCTTTTTTGTAGATGATTTCAAAGTCATAACCCAACATCTTTGTGACCCACTTTTGTTGCTCTTCAGAGGATAATCTTTGTTCTAAAAAGTATTTAAGGCTATCATGATCCGTTTTTACCTTGAAGTGTCTTCCCATTAGGTAGGGTAACCATTTCTTAAGTGCATGGAGTATTGCCAACATTTCCTTCTCATAAATAGCTTTGCTTAAAAACTTTCCCTTGATTGGACGACTTTCAAAAGAAATGGGTCTTTCATCTTGCATTAGAACAGCACCAATTCCATTTCTTGAAGCATCACATTCCACAATAAAGGTTTTAGTGAAGTCCGGTGTAGCTAAGATCGGTGCTTGGCACATTTCCTCTTTAAGATGTTCAAAGGCCTTTGTTGCTTCCGGAGTCCATAAAATTCATCTTTCTTCAATAATGTTGTTAGAGGTGCTGCTATTCTCCCATAATTCTTAACAAACTTGCGATAATACCCTGTCAACCCAAGAAATCCTCGCAAATGCTTTATGGATGTGGGGATTTTCCATTCCTTAATGGCTTTAATTTTGCTAGGGTCTACCTTAACTTCTTCATGAGATACAATATGACCCAAATATTCCACCTCCTGGACTCTAAAGAAACATTTGGATCTTTTTGCATATAATTGTTTCTCCTCCAATAGTTGTAGCACCCTGTCAACATGTTCAACATGATCCTTCCAAGACTTGTTGTAGATTAGTATATCATCAAAAAATACTAACACAAATTTTCTAAGGAATGGTTTGAAAATTGAATTCATCAAACCTTGAAATGTTGAAGGTGCATTAGTAAGGCCAAAAGGCATGACCAAAAATTCATAATGACCGTCATGAGTTCTAAATGCCATTTTCGGAATGTCTTCAATCTTCATTCTGATTTGATGATATCCCGAACGAAGATCCAACTTGGTGAAGTAAATTGATCCATGCAATTCATCTAGTAATTCATCAATGACAGGAATGGGGAGCTTATCTTTAATAGTGAGCTTGTTGAGCTCCCTATAATCTGGACACATGTGCCATGATCCATCTTTCTTGTGCACCAATACTACTGGAGCAGAGAAAGAACTTTGACTTGGTTGAATTATACCAGCCTCTAGCATTTCTGCAACCATACGTTCAATTTCACTTTTTTGGACATAGGGATATCTGTACGGCCTGATGTTTGGAGGAACACTTCCTGGAATCAGATGAATATCATGATCATGATCACGCATAGGTGGGAGACCTTTGGGAGTCTCAAATACCTTGGAATGATTGTCCAGGACTTTTTGAAGATCTGGAGAAATAGATGATACCTTGGAATTATGCAATTGCACCCCTTTGCTCCTTTTTTAGAAGCTTTGTCATACCATTAGAGCTGATTATCTTTCCTCGCTTCCCTGCAATACCCTTAATTCAACTTCCCTTCCTTCCGTAGAAAATTTGATGAAAAGTTCTTGAAAACTAAAAGCTATTGTACCCAAGGATTGTAGCCATTGGACTCCTAGTACAACATCAGCACCTCCCATTGGAATGAAAAGCATTGGGCTAGTCAATACATATTCTCCCATGGATAGCTTGATATTATGGCACCTTCCAAAGCAATTTATTGTTCCTCCATTTGCAATCACCACTTGACACTCTGGTGCTGGATATAGGAAGCAATTCAATTCTTTTTCTACCCTACAATGAATAAAATTGTGGGTGCTTCCTGAATCAGTCAACACTATTACCTTTTTCTTCTTGATTTGTCCTTCTATCTTGATGGTTTGAGGAGTGGTAATTCCCGCCAATGCATTACAAGATATGGTCGGATTTATTTTTTCTTCATCTAGGCTTTGTTCCTAGAGTATATCTTCTTCTTTTTACCTTTCTTTCTCCTTTTCTTCTTCCTCTTCACAATCTATGTAGAATAATTTCTTCTCAGCACACTTATGACCTTTAGTGTATTTGCTATCACAACTGTAACAAAGCCCTTTTTCTCTTTTTTATTACAATTGTTGTGGTGTCAACCTTATAGGTTGTGGAAGACTAGGGGCAACAACACTTCCGCCTTTATAGTTGTGAGTGGTATGCTTCCTGGTTGCCATAATTTTGCTTTCCATTTTTCTTGCTAACCTGAATGCCTTCTCTAATGAATCAGGTTCCCAAAGGCGAACATCATGTTGGATATTATCCTTTAAAGACCCTATGAACACATCAATCCTATGCTCATCTGGAATATCTTTTACCCTTATGTTCAATTTTTGGAACTCCTCAATGTGCTCCATTACTGAACCCTTTAATTTGAGACTTATCAATTGGCTAAAAAAGGTGTTGCTTTTTGTATCTTCATAATGTGCTATCAATTCTTCCGTAAAAATTGCCCAAGTGATAAATTTTTTATGAGAGCAAAGCCATTGATACAATACAAACTGATTTGGTTCCAAATATACAGTTGGCATACGTACCTTTTGTGTGTTTTGCACATTATTGAGATCGAAGAACTGCTCCATCTGTAATATCCATGTGGCGGGATCCTTTCCATCAAACTTCCTCATATCGATTTTTGGAATATGGTGGGTCTTCGATCCAACATTAGCATCTATGGAATCATGATTAACATTACTTTTGTTCACATCATGACTTTCCTTTACAACCTTTCCACCATTAGTAAGTATTTCTTGTAGAAAATTTGTCAAATCTGTCTTCAAATCTGCCATGTCCGTCTTCAAATTTGTCCTCAAATCTGTCTTCAAATCATCCATCTTAGCTTCCATGCCCTTTATCTTAGATTCCATGCCATTTATCTTAGATTCCACGCCATTTATCTTAGATTCCACGCCACTTATCTTAGCTTCTGTTAGCTTTTGTGAGCGTGACATTTGTTGCACTTGTTCTTGTAATTTTGATATATCATGTAGCATTTCTTCCTCTTCTTCACGAGTCATGCACGAGCTTTCAGGTTCCTTACTAGGTTTTTTCATTTTCTTTCCTCGGGGCATCAGTTACCGATATAATGCTTTACTATGCCCTTTGAATTCCGTTAAACCAAGCTTACACAAAAATTTAAAAAAAAACTACACACCTTTTTTCACTTTATAGAAGGCTGATATTGAATTTGATGTATCTCTGTAATTTCGGATCATCTAGTTCTGAAATTGCGACCTGTAGTAGCCTTCTGCGTCCTCTTTCCAATGCCACAAGTCTGACCCAAATTGGATTCTCCAAGGAAGAGTTATGTGAAATCTCCCACAGTGACTTGCTTTTAGACTGGTTCAGTAGAGCGAGATTGTACGACTTGCCACAAGTCACTGTTTCAACCTTTGTGTCTGAAACACACATACAAGAAACTACAGTCCGTCCTCTTTTTGTACCTTCTTATGAAATTTCAATCTGATCCCCAGAGAGAAAGTTATGACGATTTTCCCCAGGTCACCTGTTTTGAATGTAATTCAGGAGTCTGCAAAAAGACCAACTTCCTCAGATCATATCTCCGTAAATATCATGCGAAAAGCTTTGAAATTCGGATCCAAGGTTCAGCGTGATTTCTTCTCAAATGGGGTTCTTTGCAACTTCTAAAACGTCACAGAAAAAAGTTATAGCGAAAATGCCACGATGACCTGTTTGGAGCAGCGAAACCCTAGAATCCAAAGCTCTGATACCAAATGTTATGAAACCAGCTCAAGAAAAGATAGATCAACGCCTTAGAATTCAGCTTCTTCGAGGGGGAAACCTCCTTTACATTACATAAATGAACAATTCTTTGATCATACAAATGACAAAACCTCCTCTCTATATATAGGAGTCTAAGGAGTTACAATATAATCCAGTCGACCTAACAATAATAATATAAAGCCACAAAAATAACAATAGAGGGATTCTATGGGGCACAGAAATAACAACATGGGGGTAATACGAGCACAACAATATAAATAAGGGGTGTATTTAAAATAGTAATGGGGTAATCACTAGTATTATAGGAACCCAACAATCTAACTTATTCCTCTTATCCTTTCTTTTCATGAACCACAAGTTCTTGAGTTTCTTCATCTTTAGGTCTCTCAAATTTTTTCTTGGACAACAATATGTCCTATTGGACATGATCAGTCCATAGCTTATCAAAGTTGGGTCTATTTTCTCATGCACAAACTCCATGAACAAATGGCTCCCATCATGAAGGAAATCCATCGATATTCACTCTAATAATATTTATATCATCAATGGTATCTCTAATGGCTCTAATCTCATCTCTTAACTTGAAGATTCTCATAAGATAGGAGACAATATAATTTTATGTAGATATCATGAAACTACGAAGTTGGTTCCTAAATTTTAGTTTCCTACGATTGTTGCTACTCTCATATAGTCCCACCAAAGAATCATATATTTTTTTGGAAATCTTCAACTCAACAACATGTGGAATCAAGTGGTTCTTTATGGAATATCTCAAGATTCTCTTACCCTATGATTTATTCTTACTATAATTGGCTTTCTCCTCAACTCCCTCTAGCTTTGGAATGACTTCCTTTACATAATCTTGAAGATGATTTTCTTCAAAGACAAGGAGTATGTTGGTCTTCTAAGATATGAAATTGGTGGCACCATCCAACCTATCTTCAACTCTCAGACTTGGCACCATTTTGAAAAGAGATTGAAAACCAATCAATATGTTTAACATTATCTCTTTTTTTGACTCCAATGGATGCTCTTTCAACAAATATCTAATACCATGTTCAAATTATATGACGAGTGCAATATAATAAAATTTTCTACCAAGTAATTACATCCTAATGATTTTTCACATAATATTTTATTCCACTACTATCATTGAATAATTATACTAAAAAATATCAATGGTAAATGTAGTAAAAATGGTAAATATCAAAGAAATGCCAACATTCACAATAGAGACAATAATTTTACCCTGTGAAACCTAACCTTAAGAGAAAACCCAACAATTGTTCTTAGGAGAATTTTTTTTTATCAAGGCTTACAAATTAGAATTTTTTTTCAGAAATCTATGCCAATAACCCAAGTAAAATACCAGTCAAAATTGGTCAAGTTTAGCATTTGGTCAATGCTGGCCAAAACTAGCCAAAAGTAAAACTTCGAATTGCAGTCAAGCTCAACCTTGTGATCAATAACCTATGGTCAATGACTTGCGGTCTTTGGTCAGTTTGTGGCCAGATTTGGTTAACACATTATAGTCAAATTTGGTCAAACCTCTACAATCAATATCAATCAAATTTCTAGTCAACTCAGTATGTTCTTGTCACATTTGCATATGTCCAATGAATAAAATATAGACCTTAGAAAATCTGATTTATCCTTTTTCATACTTCCTATTTTATGGTGATCAAAAGAGAAATCACATAATCTATTTATACATGTCAAAGGGGTTGTGGAAACCCAAAGGACACATCTCTTCATTGGCTAGTTCAATTGTCTTATTTCTAGGCTAACTTGTATTGTTCATGGGACAACTTGTAGACATGTGGGAATACCTCCCAATGCTACAAAATTCATCAACAAAATTAATTTATTTAAAAATTGCATCCTTAACCTAAATTGGAATTCCTACAGAGGATTCCTTCTCTAAAATCTATGAAATAAGAAGATCTTGAAATCTAAGACCGTTACAGAGGCACAAGTATAGGAGCTAATTATTAAAGACATCAAATGAATGATTAGAGAAAGTACTTTGGATATGAAATCCAAACAAAATTTCAATTTTGAGTTTGTAATTATGCATGACAAAAATAATATGGGTTCCATTCATTGGTCTTCCCATGAGGCAAGGCACAAAAGAATCTCCTCATAAAACAAATGGAACCCCACTCCCCCCCCCCCAACGTTCTGGCTAGATGAGGGTAAATTTCAATGGATCCTACAAAGGGAATAAAGGAGTAGTTAGGGTGGGAAGATTATCAAAGGTTCATCCAAGGATGTCTAGTGTCATCAGTAGACTGACTCTCCCTATTTTCGATGACGACAATTGGAAACCGTGAAATGGAAAGCGCGTATGGAAAGCTCATCAAATAATGTCTGAGGTCATCGGTCGATAGACATAACATTTCATCAGCCTTGTGACACCAAGAAAATTTCTTTGTATCGGTATCTCGATGATATGAAATGATGATTATTGGAACTATAAGTCTAATCATAACTTGGAAACACCTTCTATCTTCAACAACACATGTCCATAATGATCGTCATAATTTTGATGATTATAACACATGTCGATAGTATGACTATAATGGAAATGAAATTTAATGAGACATCCTTGTGTCATTATAAGGATGAAATTCCAATGAAAGAACAACAAATGGCTTTAAAAAATTGTCTCAATTTTTAGTAGTGTGGGGAGATTCTTATATTTTCACTCATTTTACACATCATTCCAACATCTAGGAAGCTAGGTTTTATCAAGGAGGAGGTAATTCGACGAGCTCCCGTTGAGAACTACCCCTCCTTTAAATTTTACTTTTATATTTGTTTATAATTCACATGATTCATAGTATGATGTTCTAAGTTATCTAGGGGATCCTTGTTGAAGTAATTCGTCATAATAACCATAGACAATGTTTTATGTTTAGATACTACTAGATCTTGCTATTATTAATGACCTTTTTGTTTCTATAATTTTTATTGGGTATTTTCACTAAATATTGGTTTCCCATAATGGTAAGTCATGTTGGACTATCAAGAGGGCCTAATTTCCTTGGTAGGTACAAATGACAGCTTTGAGGATCATCATCAGGCATTTGAGAATATGGTATGAGATTTATATCCTCTTTACATTTGTGTTCCAGTCATAAATTAGGGAATGTTTTCAAGTCTTTGTTTGTTTGTTTCTAGGCTTGGTTTCTGAGCCTAGGGATATTTGTCCTATCTAGAGGATGCTATTTTTCTGCAAAACTAATTGGTGACCATACTAGGGAACATTTAGTTCTTCACTGTCTTCCTTGGCCTTATTTCGCCTTCTTTGGATTCTAGTAGTCTGGTTTCTATGTTTTTATTCTTAAAACCTAATATTTTGGCATGACACGTGGACACATATTGACCATTATGATGACACTTATACACATTACAACTTGACAGTGATGGCATGGACTTCATGATGAGGTGGAAATGCCAATTTGTCTTCCTTGTTGCTTCATCTTGCATTGTTGATGATAAATATTATCTATGATTCATATTCATCGAAGGTATTCTTTGATTCTTATCTTAATTCTCCAAAGCGTATTTGATACATATTGGAATCCTCTGAGTCATCATACAATGTCTTATTTTTATCTTGGTCCATGATTTGCTTCACATCTTCATGATTTTTCTTATTTGTGCTTCTTCTATGCAAGTGCTTTTTATTCATATTCTTTACTATCTTCCTTCACATCACCTCGTCATGTTGAAAGAGTACTACTGCTAATGAAGATCATTCATGGTAAGGAAAAATAATTCTTCACCTCATGATAGGCCTGTGAGAGGGTTAAAAAAAGAAGGCATGATTAAGAGGGCATAATCAAACTCATCAAGGCTCATTAGTGGCCTTCAAGGTGTGCATGTGCACTGAAGCAAGAGAGGAGAATTCAATGGCATAGGGCATGGGTCCGAAGAAAGAAGGAGAATCATTCATTGGGTCAGGATGCACTCATGTGCTAAAATAAGCTGAGGGTGCAAGGGAACACACGAAATGGATGAAGGTGCCAAGCTTCAAGCATTCCAAGTGTGCTCATGCACTCAAGAGGAAGAAGGAGGGAATAAGGAACATATTCAAAGCATGAAGGAGAAAACATTCATTGGTTCAAGGTGCACTCATGTGCTCAAAGGACAATGGAGGGTTCAAGGGTGCACACCAAACCAATGAAGGGTGTGTAAATGTTTTTGTAGTAATGGGGTACCAGAGTACACCTTATTAGCAATTGCTTGTTCACTACAAATAAATCACTTATATAATTTATTATTGTTAGTGAACAAACATGAGAAACAAAACATTGCAAATGGTAAGAACAATGCATACATAATAAAAGCTAAAAACTAAGGAATGAAACACATAAATAATGATTGATGAATAAAACAGGTCAATAACATAATGGAAAATAGTTCCCTTTATTGAATATTGAATGTAGAAGATGAATGTACAATAGATGAATACTAAACACTCGAAGAGAATTCTTTGAGAAATGGTGCTAAAAAATCCTCAATAAGGAGGTTCCTTTCTTCACTCTCTTTGAAAGCTTCTCCTCTCTCTCAAAGAAGTATCAAGGCTCTCTAAATGGTCAAATCATCTCCACACTAGAGTGTTGGATTGTTAAGAAATAATTTTCCCAACACTGTAATGTTATACATCTTCTTAATAAATGGAATGCAGTATTGTTTGAGAACAATTTTTCTAGCATAACATTGCCTTGTCTTTGGTCCTCCAATGCCTTGTTTATATAGAATTTTCAGTCCCTCCTCCCTCTCTTGATACATTAATGAGAAAATGACCAATAAGCATGGGAAATTTAAGGATGGATATGTATTTGAAAGTTTAAAAACCTTGGCGAATATTTGCAATATATAATAAAAATTTGTAAAATGTTTGATAATATTTTTGTAAAATATATCAAATTATGATTATATTATATTGGTATATGTAAGATCTTGGTGATTTTTAAGGTAAAATAATTTCATACTATAAAATTTTGGAAAATTATTTTTAGGAAAAATTGAAATTTGCAAATATTGTTTTTTGGAAAAGGTATAGAAAATTAGCCCACCTGCGAATATTAGCCCCTAAAATTCTCCCTGCCAATGAGTAGGATAAGAGGATCCCTTAGGGGATGCATACCTTTAGGGTGACTCAAATTCAGTTGTCCTTGACTGGAACATGTAAGGGAATCTAATATTCCAAGTGTGTGAAGTGGTTCCGAATCGTGTTGTCATATTTGTTTCTCGACCATGTGACTATTGAAGGAAAATTCACGTGGTTGTCAATTTTAGCCTCTAGATAGGCCGCACAGCTCAATTTTATACATGAAACCTTTGGAGAATTTAAATTTTTGAATTTTCATGATGTATTAAACTGGAAAATATTCACCTGTACATTCTGTTGGATGACTTTGGGTGCCATCTTGATTGTGCAAATATGTGTACTATTTTTCAATTTTAATAGTTGTCCCCAGATGTATGAGGTTAGGAGTAGACATATAGTCGAAATAGATTACATTTTTCTTTGTTGACTGAGAGCCTAATCAACTTCATGAGAGAGATAATAACTTGTTGCAGAGATAAGTTAGGAACAACCTTGATCGAGGATAAAGATAACCATGCTCAAGGTGGGCATGTCCCATGCTCGTTATGATGACAATTGACTAAGTATTATAATCATACAAGAAATATTGTTTTCAAGTCAAAATTGTGGTGCCTGACATGCTGATGGTTGATGATGGTAACTGCTTACACCCTGTAGGGTGCTTCAAACAAATAGATGAAATTAGGTGCCACTATGAATAAAAAAAGGTGAAGCATTGTTGAGTGAGGTGCTTATGGATGCATGGATCTTTGAATTTGGGTACCTCCTATGGATTGAGATGTAAGAACTATTGAGAGAGGTGCTATGTGATGCATAGGTCTTCCCCTAAATGAGAGAAGTGAAATGGTCACAAAGGACGATACCACCATATCATGAAAGCTTATGTTGGTGTTGAATTTTAGGGGGACTAGCATAATCAACCGGAAAGAGCATTTCCCACTGTGCCACTTGAGGATGTCCCGTAATGGTGGAGAGCACCCAACATACTACCTTTATCCTGAAAGATGGTTGTTGAAGTCGATAGAAAAAAGGCATCAGCCACCAAAAATGTTGTTTTAGGGAATCATAATGGAGAAAAATGACTATAATATGGTGGGTCAATAAGGAATGATAATAAAAGTGGATAGTATGAATGGATAAACTCAATTTCCCAAGGTTGGAGGTTTAATGTGAGTGGCGATAGTCAAACAATTCTTCTGAGGGGGGATTCCTAGAGTTGGTAGGGAATCCACAGTAGGTTTGAACATGTTTTTACTGGCATGATGAATGATCAATGGATGGGGAGGTTATTAGTGAGATCCAACCAATGGTGACTAGGGACTATCACCAGGTATGGGACATGAAAATATTTGTGGGAACTCTTTTCCTAGAAAATATTTTTTTACTTGCCAAAATAATGTAATGGTGGTTTGGGATGTATAGACACGGAGATGGGTACCCCATAAAAAAGAAGACCTGCATGATGATGATGGTAAAGTGTATTGTGTGGAGGGGTCTCCATTGGTTGGTATCAGTGTGGGCTTGATGAGGCAGATGAAGCGCTGCAAATCGGGGGATGATATGCCAAGTGTAGAATGCGGTAGTGCATTTGACTTGATTCGTTACAAATAAACATGGTGGCCCAAGAGTGGGGTTGGTAAGAAATAAATGAAAAAGAGAAGAATGAGGCTAATTGTCAAGGCATGCAAGTGAAATGGTTCCTGTCTTGAGTGGATGGTTATGGATCCAATGGCGTGAGGTGTCTACAACATGGGGTGATTCATGAATGGGAAGGTTCTATCGACCAACATGGACGTTTACTATGTAGAAGGGGAGGTGGTTGTAAACATAGTCAATATGATGGATCCTATGGTGCATTTTGGAGAAATGATGTAAGGATATGAAAATGTTTGTAGGAAACCTATCATGCTAGGTGGAGAATGATACCTTCAATATCGATAGCCACTGGGGTACTGATTCCGGTGAGAAGCTGATGAAGTCCTTGCAACCTCAAAAACCAATACCCCAAGTGAAAAAATATTAATAAAAACATATATAAGTGGAAATGTGATGAATAAGATGAATCGAAGAACATGAGAAGGCACACCTAAAGGGGTACTCTAAGCATGTGGTAGGCCTCAAAATTTATTTTGGGGTTGAAATGGAATGGAGGGTATCATGATGAAGATGGCGTGGTCCTAATCCCTATGTCTCTAACGGTTTCATGAATGGAGGTCTTGATCTCCTATACTAGGCTCTATAAAATGACAAAGAGGGAAATATATAGGGAAAAGTGGGCCATATGCCACCTCATTTCTACTTGTTTCTCTTGGAGTGTTGAGTGATTCCAAGATTTTTTTTCTCATGTTGTAATTAGCTTGTACACCCAGAAAGCGCGCGAGGAGAGAAAACTAAGAGATCATAACCCCGACTATCTGTTTTTAGTATATTAAGTTAGTTATACCATATAAGGTGACCGATACTAGCATATTTTAGGCTTACAAGATCGACTACATGGGTGACTACTAGATAGTCGCACAGACTCCACTAGGGACTGATAATTAGGTGGGCCCCCCGTGGATAGAGGGGTCAAATTCACACAGTCTATGTGGCTATGGGTAAGATAACCATGGGGTCTTCGAATTAAGGGCTCCGTGATTTTCAGGATGATTGACACACGATGTACACGAATTTCCATGAATTAGTTGACTACACATCTAGATGGTGCCATTGTGTAAAGTTTCGTGCACCTGTGAGAGAAAAATATGTGTGGCCACACACCTATAATGGGAATAGGTGCGCAGGAGTAAAAATCATGGGGTCTTCGAATTAAGGGTTGTATGATTTTCACGATGACTGACACACCATGTACACGAATTTCCATGAACTAGCTGACTACACTTCTGGATGGTGCCATTGTGTACAGTTCCATGCACCTCTGAGAGAAAAATATGTGTGGCCACACACCTATAATGGGAATAGGCGTGCAAGAGTAAAAATGGTTGTTTTGAGTTCCAGTGAGGATAATATTTTTTTATGTTTTCCTCCCTTTTGGTAGGATGGGCATGTTATGGAGAGAGCACAATGGGGAGCCTCTTCACATTGCAATTGCAAGTGATGCAGTGGTGAGTGCTACACTAGCATGATGGGGGTTGATGAAGTTTGCTTAGAACCCCCTATTTAGGTCCCTAGATGAGCTCTTGCAACTTTTGATATGGTTCCAAAACCTAGAGCACAAGGTGTTCTAGATCCGAGAGAGAGTTTCCCTTCACTTTAGTCATTGATATTTATTTCACTATAGGATTGGTGCCTCGTACAGAGGTATTACAGATTCTGTTGTGGACTAGGTGGGCGGACATACATGAGTGGACCCCATGTCGTTGATGAGGGGAGTGTCTAGATCGATATTTCCTTGGACTTAGCCGAGCGAGTCTATCTAGTGATGATCATGCACCTTGCTAGATCGTTCACCCCTCACAAAATGTGAAGGCCCCGGATTGTTGTAGAAGAGAGGTTGCATGTAGGCCACTTCATCGACCGGTTTGGCTTATTTTATAGAGGGATGGTGTCATAGCTTATACAGGTGTTTCGGGGGTAGTGTTAATTTTTTTTGTACGAGAGAAGCTTATGTAGCATCCTCTACAAGAGGGTTGTGATGCTCTAACCCATAGTATGAATGCCACCAGGCTGAGCGAGAGACCAACGGATCCGACGGTGGGCGTCGGTGATGTAGCGAGTGGATGGTGGTGAGGTGGGGCACTACTGGACCTTGATGATGGAGGGTTGGTATCGGTATAACCCTTAGATGATTATGGAGGAGATGTATCATGGAGTAGACTTTAGAGGTGATCCAGACATGGGAATACCTCTTGGTGATGTTTGGGGGTCAGTAGGTATGTGGTTTGTGTTTTATGCATTTATTTTTACTTTCATGAACTTATGATGTACTTTTATGATGATGTTGATATAATTTATGTCTTCTTGTAGATGTTGGGCCTTGCGGATGACCGTTGACCTACCAGGAAGGAAAATATCCATGGTGGTTGGATGTAGCTTATATGAAAGTTGTGCCAAAGTGAAGGAGGGATAATAGAGTTCAAGAGGATCTTGAGAGGCTAGATCAGTGATAACACATGGAGATATGTGTTCCCTTTGGAGAGGGAGGTAGATCCTCTGCCCCCTCAGAGGCGAGAAGGATAAATGAGCGAGCATAGGTTGTGAAAGCTCATGTGGCTTCTCTAGAGGCACAAACGATGGATGGAGAGGAGGCTTGGGGTTGGATGACTACCCTGCTCAAGGGGATGCCCAAGGAGGGATGGCAAGGGTTGGTAGAGGAGACGATGGAGACAATAATGGATTGGGATAGAGGGCAACATCTAGCTCTCCCGCATGTATTTCTATGGAAGTGGCGAATTCTCATCTGTTCCTTACACCATATGAGGTTAAGGGACCTTAGGCAGGTGGGATCAATGGTGGGGGGCCTGGGCACTAGATATTTTTTGTATGTATGAGGGAATGAACCCATTATGGGGATGACCCCCTGCTTAACGACTTGTTTTTCTAGTTATGCCAATAGATGTATATTTTTTTTGTACACACATACATATATGTATATAAAATGAGATATGTATGTTTTGTGTCTCTCGCCATGTGTTATGATGTACATCATTCTATACATGTGATGCACTTTTGCATTTATTTGATGGATATTATGGATATGTTTTATGTGTCTCAATGATGGCATATGTGTGATACATGCTAGTGTACGATTTTATTATATATGTGATCACTATATATTTTTTATTTCTTAGTATATGTGAAACTGTAATATGATCAAAACCACGAGCTAACCTCTTTGCATGCAGGTATTTCTGAAAAAGGCATATATCACTTACTTTGAAGGGTTTGTTCAACTACGAGAAAACAAGATAGGTATCAAAGGAACCCATGTAGATAGTTGATACCTAGACGAGAGGCATCGACCAAAAGGCCTATGATGACATTGTATTCTACTTAATTATTGGTGGTTGATTCAATACAAATCCCATTGTCAAGAAGGGGTGTTCGGACAAGATAATATATGGCCTAGGATGATGTGGTAAGTTGTCGTGACCATCAAGAAGTACCATTGACAAACCAATGATGATGGGTTTGCAGATGATCCATCTGCAATAAAATATGAGAGAGTTATTTTAGTGTACATACATGATAAGGTGGTCATCATAAAAAATAAGTCAATGTGAATATAATTTTAGGGGTATATCTTTTTGAGGTAGATCCCATTGACAAATGTTTTTAGGAAACTCCCATCTGTCTCTACTAATATGTATGCCCCCTTGTGGAGGCAATTCTTAATAATGTATGGGACCTTCCATAAAGTCTTGAACTTCTTGGTCCTAAAGTTTCATTGGAAACATCATAGCGAAGGAATAACTTCCATTTGATGAATGATTGAGGCATGACAGTATGATCAAAAGAGGACTTGCTACATTTTTTTTGTGCTTCATTATGCTAAAGGGACTCTCATTGAATTTCGTTGATGTGTTCCAGTTGCACCAAAATTTTCTCTAAAGCTGTGGTGTCGAGGAGAAGTTAAATGGTTGAGTGTAAGGTAGGTATCTCACACTCATTTGGGAGAATAACTTCAACACCATAGACTAGATGGAAGGGTGTGAATTCCATGGATGATTCAACCACTGTGCGATACACCCATAAGGTTGAAAAACAATGTGGTGCCAATTTCTTTTATGTTTGTTCACCATATGTTGTAACATCATTTTGAGGACTTTATTGACAACTTCTACCTGACTATGGGATTGATGGTAGTATAGAGATGCAAAATTACGAGAGAAACGACGGTGTTTAGATAACTCCTGAAATATATCATTCTTGAAGTGTTTGTCATGATTCAAGACCAATTCCTTGGGAACACTGAACCATGTTATGACATGGGTAAATAAAAATGGTGCACCAGTGTCGGTGGTGTTATTATATGTAGGCATGGCCTCTACCAATTTGGTGAAGTAGTCGGCGATCACCATAATGTACTTATGGCCTCTTGAATATGAAGGGTTGCAAGTCATCAAGTCTATGTCCCATTTACATAAGGGGCTTGCAATGATGACACAATGTAGGGGAACTAGTTGAGCTTGAGCCTTATGAGCATATTTTTTTCACCACTCACATCACCTTACTACTTGAATGCAGTCATAGAACAATGTGGGCTAGAAATAACAAGCGTTGATGATTTTTTGAGTGGTGGCCATCCTTGATAAGTAGTCACCACAAGATCCACTATGGAAATCATTTGGGACCTACTCATCTTGTTGAAGGGTAAGGCATTGGTGAAGGATGGCATCAATACCTCAAAGATAAAGGATGTATCCCATAATAAGGTGGCAAGGGGCTTGGTGGCAAATGTGCCTTTGATCTTCACAAGTAAGATGAGGTCAAAAGTTTTACATTCGTAGAAAGAGGAGGATGTCATCATATCATGGGTCATATATTGTTGATACAAATAACATGTGCTCATCAGGGAAGGAATCATTAATAGGGGACCCTTGGGTTTGTGTAGGGAGATCAATGATGAACTTTGCAAAGATAAGTGCCTTATTGCTTTTGGGAGAAGCAAATTGTAGGTCAAATTATTTCAGAATAGCTACCCAACGGGGATATTTATAGTTCATCTTACGACGAGTGAGAAAGGATCTCATGGGATTGATATTTTCTATTACTGTGGTTGTCCATAGGATGTTGTAATTCCAAAGCTTTTGTACAAAGTTTACTAGGGCTAAGGAGGTATTTTCAGCTAACTCATACTTCAATGCATGCCTGGTGAGGTTCTTACTAATGTAATAGTTTATGTGCTCTATATTATAAAGTCCTTCTTGAGCTAATACCCTAGCAATCACAACACCAAATGTTGATAGGTAAAGAGTGTGGTCCTTATTACGGTCAGGAGGGATAACGAATGGAGCTTGAGATAATGCAACTTTTAAGGCTTCAAATTAATTTTGAGCATGCTCATCCTAATGTAAGGGAATGTCCTTATGAAGGAGGTGCAAGAATCCATGCACACAAGTGGCGTAGTTAGGTACACAGTAGTGTAAGAAGTTGGCCTTACCAAACAAGCTTTGTAACTGCTTAAAATTTTTTCGAGGGGTTACTTCCTAGATGGCCTGAACTTTGTAAGGGTATACTATAATACCTTGCTGGGATATAATGAATCCTAGTAGTGTTCCCATATTGACATATAAGACAAACTTGAGAGGATTTTAGTGTAGGTTGTATTGTTGACATCTGAGAAATACTAGGCAGAGGTAATCCAAATCATAGACACACTTTTTGGATCATATAGTAAGGTCATTGAAATAGGTGAGGATGAGATGAGATAGACCATGGAAGATATAATTCATGGCCAACTAGAAGGTGGTGCCAATATTTTTATGACCAAAGGGTATGACGCAATATGTGAATGTGCCCCATGGGGTGGTGAAGGTTGTTTTATACTTATCCGTATGGCAAATCTAAATCTGATTATACCTACAGAACCAGTCCATGAAGGATAGGGCCTTGGGATTGGCACAAGAGTCAATCACTTGGTTGATGAATGTCGTAGGGTAATTGTCCTTGGGACAAGCTTTGTTCAGACCTCAAAAATCAATACAAGGGTGAATGGTGCTCTGTTTTTTCATGACAGGTATAGGGTTAGAAACTAAATAGGTGTAAGCGATAGGATAGACAAAACCAAATTTGTCTAGCTTATCAATTTCTTGCTTGATCGTTTGGATTCATAAGGGTGGATCTGACGTTTTTTTTGCTGGACATGGTGAGCATTAGACGATGTGTCAATATTGTGCTCTACGATGGTGGGATTGATGCCTGGTATCTCAGAGTGGGTCCAAGAAAAGATATCCATATATTCTTGAAATAGGTCTTCATATGACGTTTCCTCTTTTGGGGAGAATTGTTCCCCCAATGATGTGTCTTTGACAATGCCAAGTTTGATTAAAATGTCAACCTTAATGGTATGTGAGATATTAGACATGTTCCCTTTCTAGAATGCATCTGGTGCAGGGATAGGATTTTTAAACAATCTACCTATCCTGGTGGCAAGGAATCATTTAACTCAATGGTGTAAACATTATGGGTCAGTGTAGCAATAGGAATAAAGGATTTTTCAGGCCAGAAGAGAGAGCAGTGATGCATGGCATCCCAAGGACACTTGGGCTTCATCCTGGCCTCTAGAATAACTTCATCTGAGTGAAAACTATTATCTAGTGTCGAACCATGTTGCATGAGCTCATGAGGGAGGAGTTTCATCTTTTTTTGTGATGAAATATGAGCAAGAAAATGATTTGGTGGTTCATTCCATAGAACTTAATGAATTTGAAAATGTGCATATGGGATGGGTCTTCAAATTAGGTGGTGGTACCACCATTGTGGTGGGTTTAGCAGTCTTGACAGCAAAAAATTATGAAGAGAGAACATTGTTGAGCCAATTTAATCACTGTTAATATGATTGAATCACAACCATTAATTTTCAACCCAGGGTAGGTCTATTTATTTCAAAGGAGTATGCGCTATTTGTGTCGATACACTTCATCCAAAGGTAAAATTAAAAGGATAAACAATTGTCGCTAAATTTTGTTAGAAAATTATATATTACGAAGCAATGGAACACATAAAATATTACAGAAATATAAACACAAAAAACGCATAAAACAAGGGAGACATAGATATATGTGGTTCACCCAGTTTGGGCTACATCCACGGAGAAACAACCAGTCCTTCCTTTTATATTATCTAGCAAACTAAAGAGATACAACCTACAACATATCCGTTGTAACACCTTCTTCGCTCTCAATCTCCTCTCTCTTTCTCACTCAGAATACAAATCTTCATAGATGCAATACAATTCCCTCATATATAGTGAGGGGTTTCCTTCTAGGGCAAAAGAACCTAAATCAAACATAACTTCTACCATTAGATCTCCACCTAATGAATGGCTGAGATTGACTATAAATTACTATACTTTTACAAGGCAATTTTACATCTATTCTTAGCTTCATGGGTGTTGCCCCTGAACCCCCCGCCAGGGGGGGCTCCCCAAAGGTCATAGTCACCACCCCTTGGACCCTCCCTACAGCGAATATTTTATGGGCGGCGTTGCCACCCCATTTCGAACTGGTCCCAATGTGGCAATACCTTTGAATACAGAAGATAATCAGCCTCCACGCCCAACAAAGTTAATTGCAAAAAGTAACACTTATGAAGAAATAAAATAAAACATTTTACGGAGATGAACCTGCACTTCATGTTACCTAAGAAAATTGTGCTACACACCACACCACTTACTAAGTTGGCTAATCGAATATTATTTTCAAATCAATCCTATGTGACAACATATGATAAATATGGAAAAAGAAATAAACCCATTTTTCAAATTACACTGCGACAGAAATAATTTCACACTTACAAAAAGGAACAATAATTGATCTACCACTATGATGTTTCTGCTACTGCAATCCCTGCTAAAGAGGAGGTCCCTTCCTCCCTAGTAGGGCATAAGGATGATATGAGAATTAGTAAATTATCATCACCATGTTTGTAAAAACATCAACAACGTTGTTCTTTGTATTAAAATGATTATGACTTATAGGAGAAAAATAATGATACTATCTATCTCATTTACATGGAACTGAGTCTCATTTATAAGATTACATATCCAAAATAAGAAACAAATCGGTCATGAGAATCTCATGGTTCTCATGCTGATCAATATCAATAAAAAATAGAAATTGTGACAACAAGTTCTAAACACAATGCCTATTGTTGTTACTTAATTTCTCAAAATCAAAACTATCTTGATTCCTTAGCCACACATAGATAATACAATATTTATAACAATTGTCATGTGTATTAGAACCCATGGTCCTAGCCAGTTTTGGTGTTGTCAACGCCCCACAGTGTAACATCAATTCAAGGTGTAGCATCGATGCTTGAGGTGTAACAACAATGATTGAGGTGTAACATCAAGTAACCCCTTTGTAAATTATCACACCATTGTTCATTCTTTGGTCGTAGGCTTTGGAGCATCACGTGAAAGAAATAGAGAGAGAGAACTTTTCACATAATTGCCTTGGCTAGTCATAAAAACGATATCACCTAATCAATAGTTAATAAAAATGGAAAAATAATATGTCAGAACAAAAATGGGTTCTTATAATCGGGAAAAAGTTAATTGTGATATAAGGTCCACAAGTTCAGAGGTGAAACGGTCAATGATGAGAGGAAAAAGGTGTCCAAAATATGCACAAAACTTGCACCCAACATCTCCCCCAAGCTAAATTAATTGCTTGTCCCCATGAAAAAATACTTCAGAGCTCGCTTCTATACTTGATATGCAATTTTGTCAAATTATAGGCGTTAGTGGTGTTCTCCTCAATATGCCTATAGCCTTGAGTGGCTATCTGTAGATGTGTCCAATATTCTTCCTCATAATCAAATAGTTGATACTGAGGTTGGTACTCTTCCACTATCAGCCAAACCAAAGGATACTTAAACCTGAGTCATATCCAAAAGGAACTCAATTGATCCACAATTTGGGCGCACTCTGGCAGCTGTACAATAGAAGCCACACAATTTTTAAAACCAAATGAGATCGCTTTCCTGTAGTCTCGCACTACTAACATTTGTGCATTTATGGTGCCTTGTTAGTGCATGGCTCTTCATCTACACAAAACATTTGAGGAAGAGCTTCCTAATTCTTCACCGATAGATGGTTGCCTATTCCTTGACATCTGGAACACTTAAAAATTTACTTAAGAGTCATCTTAATTCTATGGCCATACCTGGTTCAGCCCAGATCATTAATGTTTTCTTCTCTTCATTTGTGTCCACTTGTCTTCATGGCCATGTGCCATTCTATATGATTTTTTGTAAAACTAATAAAGGTGTGCAACTAAAAATCACCCATGTAAGAAAGAACACATGCAACCATGTGTGTGCTAACACTGTTAGAAATTATATTATGGAGGAAAATCTCGCAAAAAAAGCTTTGATCACGGAAATTAGAGGCACAAAAATATTCAAAAGGGTTTGATTAGAATTACCCAAATACAGTTTATTTTCATAGAACGCTTTCAATTGAAACAAGGAAGAGTGTTCCCACTGAAAAACTGGGAAGGAAGGAGAGGATCCTCTACACCGTAATAGATTTAGGGTGTGTTCATGTAGCTTGTGTTTTTGATTCGTCAAATCCTGAACTTGTTGCTGCAACTGCTCTTCCTTCTTCTTCATAGCTACCTCCTCTTCCCATATTCCCATTTTTCTACTAATTCCTTCTTAGCCCATTTCTCCTTAAGTGAGTTCACTACTTACTGGTGTGTTTCCAACAATATCACTCCTTCCTTCAACAAGAGTGCCTACTATTTTGACTTCTGCAACTCTGATATCAATAACATCTTCTCTGAACACCGTCATGATTGAGGACCCTGTGTTCCTTCACATGCACTATCACTTGGGGGTGTAACAACATCCCGAGGATTGAGTTGCTCCATTTTAGTTGCTAATACTTGTGTAACAACAATGTCGCTAATGGGTTCTTTTGTAGTAGCCTCTTATTTTCATCCCTGGGTAGCTTCTGCCTCTAATGTTGGTTCTTGTGTAACAACAGTATCATCGGCAGGCTGTTTTGAATCAGCTATTGGTTCGGTACACAAGGAATGCTCTGTCTCGACTACCACTTCTTTTTTATCAACAACATCATCAACTGGTTCTTGTGTAACAACCTCCCAGGGTTCAGTCTGCGTTTCCATTGAGATGGTGCTCGCAACACAAACTTTGTATATAGTTTTTTCTAGGTTTATGGTGCATGTTGCACAGATAGAACCTCATGCAGAAGTCACCCTCATTTTTTCCACTGCTTCTACTAGGGTATCCAGGCCTGGTATCCATGCTTTTGCTCCACTTCTTTCTAATTTCTACCTGAATTTTTCATTTTTTTTCTTCTAAATTCTTGATTTTAAGCAACAAAAAATGAGTCTCGTCCTTACCTAAATAGGGTCTTCTTCCCGATGCAGTTGTTCCCCTTCTTTCGGCTTCCTCGTGTCCTTACTTGGTTCCTTGTTGGATGAAGGTGAAGGTTTTGGCCCTGAACTCACTTTTACCCTTTTCTTCCATATCCTGCTTCCTATCAGCTTCTTCAATGATCTTTTCTCGATCCTATTCTCCAAATATTGGCCTCATTCTCCAGTCTCCCTTCCTTCCTTTGGGGCATCACAGATTTCAGTTTACCTCTTGCAGAGGGTCCTTCTCTTTCTACTCACGAATTATTCCCAGCTTCTTGATTGTCATTCCAGTGTGTCCAATACGATCAATTTAATAATACCATGATTGTTGAAACATGTTTCCGGGCGTTCAACAATTTTTATAGGTCGCTAACATGTGCATGACATTTTCTAAGAAGAAATACGGAAGGTTAATCAGCTGCATGTATCGCGGGTGGTTTAGCAATGCAAAATGGTAGCTAAACACAATAATTTCCCTTCCTTCGTAGGTAGTGTACTTGATAATGTATAGGTCATCATCTCCCCATGGCTGAGGGAGCGATGATCTGTCAATTCCCCTACCCTTCTTCTTCAATTATTCTTATCCTTGAAGGAATTCTACCTTAAGAGGGGTCATTTCTTTTTCTTCCAAACCATTGCTTCCCCATAGTCTATGGTGATGTCACATGGGCAATCACTTCTTGTGTCACTACTAGCTTTAGCCCCTGAACTATTATTTAGTTCCTATGTAATTTCCATGTGAAGTCCATGGCCACTGACTCCTCTAATCACTTGAGTCGTTCGAAAAAATTGAACTAACTCGCTTCCTTAAAGACCAAACACACCTCAGGGAAATTCTCCAATGCTTCAGTGAAGTTGGGCTCTTGTCGAACTGCTACTCCTCCGATCTCTACTTGAGCACATTCTATTCTACTCTTACTCTAATAATTTTGGAATGAAGGTGCAATGCTTGGCTGAGGTTGATGTAAGGGTAGTGAAATAGGAAATGAAATGAGGATTTTGGGTTATGGAGGATCGTACTACACACGATATGGTTTCATTGTTGGTTTGGATCATGGAGATATGGCATTAAATGCGTTTTAATTCTTGGAATGATTGAAATAAAGGGGTAATGGTGACAATGTTTTAATAACTATTACCATCCTTTAAATTCAAGATCACAGCTTACAAACTGACTCAGCCCCAGCTTGTAGTTTAATCTCACTTCCATCCTCGATCGTCAAAGAGATACCATATTAATTGCCACGATTGTTAAACACAAGGTAGAAGTGATATACCTTTGTATGACATACCTGAAGTGATGTGGCAGTAAAGGACTAGTGACAAGGATCAGTGATATAATTGACTCCAACGATGATGTGCCAGTGATATAAATTTCTCCTGCGGCATAGCACTAATGAATGCTTTCTCTTTTCTATATTTTTCCTGATGACTTTGTTATTTTGACTGCTTACAGATTGACAACTGTTACAAATGTAACAATAGACCCACTTTTCCATGTTATTTCTACAACAATTTCTTATTTACATGGTTCTTTAAAATACTTACAAAAAGAATTTACAAACATATTCCAATAGAATTTGTAACAACATAAAAAATAGAATTATGCATGAGTCACATAATGTTGTTAAAGAGGAAAAGAAATGTGAAACAACTGCCACATGATGGTTTTTAGTTGTCATAATTTGTCTTTTTGTGCCCCAAAATAGGTTTTCACAATCAGATTTTTATTTATATGTTTTTATTTATCATTTATTTATTTATTTATTGCTGGGTGTAACAGCTGCCAATAGAAGCTGGTTTTAGGCTGCTACACTTATTAGAAATTTAAGAAATTGGCAGCATAGAGGAATTATCCCCTACCTTTGTGATATGAAGGTCATAATCCTCGAAAATGTTGATGTATGATTCCTTTGAAACAGGTTTGTGATATAGTCGAAGATGGTGCCCAATAGCAAAGAATGGTGTCCTAACATTATCAACGGTTACCAAATTTACAATCCGATTGTCAAGGACCTTGCGACCTGGTGTAGAGCTTCCCTTTAAAATCCTTATAACTTGAATCACATGGTAGAGCCCAATCTCCTTTTTGAAATTTCTTCTTTTTAATGAATTTATTGTCCCACTTAGCTCTTTGCTGTTGGACAATGTCTGTTCGCTGAATGGCAGCTAACCATTTCTCATCCAGTTGATTATGCTGATTCAATTGTTGTTTCTATGTTGTTTCCAGATCCAAATTCACTTGAAGTACTTTTCTTAATGTATTAATTTCAAATTCTATAGGAAACAAAGGATTTTTACCATACACTAATTCATACGGTGAGAACCCTGCAGTGTCCCTCTGTGTAGTCCAATACTCCCATAGCGCTTCTGCAAGTTTATCGACACAATTTCTTCAATGGATAGCTACAATATTGGTAAGAATTCACTCAATAACATTTTTGGTGGTTTCTGCTTGGCTATTTTCTTACAGATGATAAGGCGAACTAATTCTATGCCATATTTTGTATTTTTCAACCAGGTTCTAAATCAAATGAGATGTAAAATGGGGACCTCCATTTGTCACTATTTCTATAGGTATTCTGAAGCAGACAAAAATATCTTCGAACAAGAAGTCTAAAACGACCTTCTCTGTAGCTCTAGTTAATTATTTTGCCTGAACCCATTTTGTGACACAGACGGTGAAAACTAGAATGTAGGATTTTTGTTGAGATGACGAGTTGATTGGTCCTACAAAATCTAGAGCCCATTTTTCAAATGGTTCTAAAACTATTTACAGTCACAACGACACCTCATCTGATTAGAGTGGTTGACCCATTCTCTAGAAGTTGTCACGTCCCTTCACAAATTTCTTAGCATCCTAGAATATTGTGGGCAGATAATATCTTGTTGAGAGAACCTTGTATCCTATTCTCTTATCTGAAAAGTGACCTCCACAAGGTTCCTCATGACAAGCTCGAAGAATATCATAAATTTCATCCCCCCATACACATCTTCTAATCTAATGGTCTGGCCCAATGTGATAGAGATTTCCTTCTATCCATGATCTAGCACTTTACTGAACGATCCTTCTCCTTTCCCTGTAGGATAGGTGTTGGTGGATTTTTCGTGCAGCAAGATAATTAGCTATGTTTGCGTACCACAGTGAGTGAAATGAAATAGAAAAAATATATTCATTTGGAAAAGAATATTCAATAGGAATTCTTTCACTACCAACATTCAGCCTAGAAAGAAAATCATCTACCACATTATCCTTCCCAGGTTTATCTAGGATAGTTATATCAAATTCATATAACAACAATAACCAACATGTAATCTCACCATTAGTGACTAGTTTTTTCATCACAAAACGAATGAAAAAGTGGCTAGTGTGTACAAACACTTGATATCTTGTGATGTAGTGCCAAAATTTATTGATGGCATGCACTATTGCAAGGAATTCCTTCTGAGTCCCTGTGTAATTGAGTTCAACTGGAGTTAATTTTTTACTCGTATAACAAATGGCATATGTTTTCTTATCCCCCAGTTTCCCCAAAATAGCTCCCATAGCTGCATCAGATGCATCCATAGCTATATGGAATGGAATATTCCAGTTTGGACCCAGCAAAACAGGAGTTGTTGATACACAATCTTTCAATTTCACAAAGGCTTGCTCACATTTTCCTTTACATACAAATTATGCATCTTTCATAAGTAAATAAAATAAAGGAGATGCAATATTTGAAAAAAATTCTATAAACCTCCTATAGTACCTTGCATGAACCAAGAAACTACATACCTCTTTTTGTGTCTCAGGAATTGGGATTTTGAAGATTACCTTTATCTTAGTAGAGTGCACTTTAATCTCGGCAGGTGAAATAAGATGTCCTAGCACAATCCCTTCATTCATCATCGTGTGAATTTTTTCTGTACTCAAAGCAACATTAGTATGTACACATCCCTCTAATACTTTTTCCAAATTAACTAATGTTGTTTCAAAGGAATCCCCATAAGGTGTGAAGTCATCCACGAAAATTTATAGACATTCATTCAACATATCTGAGAAAATTCCTAGTATCACCCTTTGCAAAGTTGTTGGTGCGTTTCACAGTCTAAAAGGAAGAACCGTGTAGGTGAAATTTCTTTAAGGGCAGGTAAAGTTCATCTTATCTTGGTCTTCTGGGGAAATCTATATTTGGTTGTAGCCACTAACCTTTTCTAGAAATGAGAAAAAACTCTTTTTAGACACGGTATCAAGGACTTGGTCTATAAATGGCAAGGGGAAATGGTCCTTTTGAGTGGCTTTGTTGATTTCTCTATAATCCACACAGACTCTCCACTTGTCATTCTTTTTGGGGACAATGAAAAGCGGAGATACCCACTGACTTTTAGAAATAGGATAAAATTAGCATTCAAGAGTTTCTGCAATTCTTGTTTTACTAACTCCTTCAATGTAGGGTTCATGCATCACTATGATTATCTCACTAGATTCCAACCATCCTTCAAATAGATGCGGTGAGTGCATAGGCTATGATGGATACCCTTCATATTTTTATAATCCCATGCAAACGCCTTTTTGTACTTCTTTAATAGTTGTAACAACAATTTGTTATGCTCAGTAGTGAATTTTGGATTGATGTTAAGATATTTTCTTGGTTCTATTTCAAGAGGAATGTTGTTAATAATTGGAGTGGTCTTCATGTGCTCAGGGCTTAAATCTTCTACAACATCATCCTCCCGAGAGTCTTCAATGGAAATAACTGAAAGTGAATTTCTAACAAAACCACTTATGATGTCATCTTATATTTCATTCTTAAATTACTGTACCTTCCCGAGGGTGAGAAGTGGATGTGAGTGATCTGACTTGGGTTCAAATTCATCACACAAGGGATTTCCCGAATTCGTATGTGCTTTTACTAGGGGATAAAGGCTAAGATTATTGCTTTCTTGGCCATTACAAACCATCATGGACCCAGACCTGCATCCTATGAATGCATCTACAGTGGCTAGCCATAACCTTCCTAATATTAAAGGATGCCACACCATGTTTGATTTAGTTTGTAAAATAAGGAATTGAGTAGGATATCACCAAAAATCTATTGTAATCACTATGTCTTCTATCATCCCCTCAAGTTTGACACGGGACCTATTTGCTAGTTTCAACATTGTAGGTGTGTATCTTGGTCCATGTAATCAATATATTGGTAATGGGACTGCCATCGATGTAAACAGTGACAGTAATATTCCTTGAATCATTGTATTTGGTTAAAAGGGGTTGATCAATCATCAACTTTGAAAACTTTCCCAGCACATGAATAGTTGCATGGTCCTTAGGAGTTCCTTCCAAGATTTTTAACGCACAGATGCCTTACTAGTTTTTCATATATAAGAACATTTTTGATAAACTGTAGTAGAGGAATAAATATTTGTAAGTTTTTCAACTCCTTGCAAAAATTCCATTCCAGGTGTGAAGTCATACCAATTTCTTCTAGCCTTCAAGGATATGGAGGGCCTTTAGTTGTTATAGTCAAATTAGCTATTATAGGTGTATTAGATTTACTCAAACTGGCTGTTACAGGTGCAAAAGTCCCCTCCAAATCAATTGTTATAGGTGTGACAACAACCTCAAAATATGTAGAACCCCCTCTGGGTGATTCACATTCTTCTTCAATTATAACAGGGGATAGTTTTTCGTAAACTGCTTTCCCCAACTAAGGATGGATTTCATTATACTTGACAAGAGTGAGACAATAAGTCTAAAAGGTAGCTAAAGGTTCAATTTTCTGGGTTGCCTTATTGTTTGGGTTACGGTTAGGTTTCATAAGTAAATGGGGTCATATAGAAGGAGTAGCAACAAGTGTTTGAAGAGGTTGTAGCTCCAACTGTTGATGTACTGGTATTGCAAGAGGAACTGGTCCTAGGGAATTTACTCTCCAATTTTGAGTCTAAGGATATGGTTTCGATGGAGGGAATTAGAAAGATGATGATGGAGACCAATGATTCCAAGGTGAAGGATATTGTGCCAGAGGAGGGGGAGAGTACTGACATGGAAATTGTTGAACATTATGTGTACTATTCCATGAGTTGAAAGAAGAGAAGCCTTGAGGCATACCTGGGGGTCATGATTTCCATGGTTTCATGGATCCAAAGAAGTAGGAAGATTGAATCTCCTCACTTGATTCCTATAGCACAAATTTGAATTTGGGAAGATCTCGTAAATAACCTGTGGAATGCTCTAGATCACAGATGTTGCACATTGCGATGTTGTTTACCCTACATTCCTTTCAGGAATGCTTGTCCTTGCATACTAGGAAGAACACGGCTAAAGATGCATCAGCCTCCTTCTGTGCTTTCTTCACTTATGTTGTCATTATTTGAGCAGACAGGGTACTGAGAAGATTAGTTTAAAATTCTTAAACAAGTTTCCAATTTCCACCCTGGTCACACCACCATTTGTAGATTTCTATATCCAGGTAGAGGTATCTCATACCACGCTTTTCCCCTTCAAGGATCATCTGGAGCATCTAAAACAAAGCATTACTATCTCGGGAAATGGCTCCTAAGATATGTCCCCTTTCCCTAGTAGATTGAAGGTATCGAGGTAGTCATATCTCATACCCCTTATGAATATGGTCTTCAATATTTCTTGATCTAATTTGTTGCATTTAGATCTCTGCAAATTGTAATGAAATCGCTCCACATAGTATTCCAATATTTCTTCCTCCTTTTGTGTCATCCTGAATATTTCTTCCCTCAAATCCCTCATTCTGCAATAATATTGATACTTAGTTAGAAATGTCTCTTTCATGTCACTCCACATCCGAATGGTAGTAGAGCCTAATCCCATGGACCATCTTAATGCTTCTCCTTTTAGAGTAGCAGGGAGTAATTTCATCTTCTAGCACCCAAAACATAATCATAGCTCCTACACAAGACATCAAATTCAAAAAGAAGGCATCAAATTCTTCTACACTCATACCTTGAAAGGATGGAAGAGATGACAAAGGAATGTTTTTCATGGGAGCCTCGTATCGGATATCCCGTATTGGAAACTCAAAGATGGTGATGATGGAATTCGTTTTAGAGTTGTTGTCATTGTTATCACCCATTGTTGATCCTCCTGATCCTTGTTGTGACAGGTCTTCTTCAGACCATTTTAGTGTTTGTTTTGTGCGTGGAGATTTATTAATTGATAGCTCAGGCTACTTTTGGGCTAGTTGTTTCACTCTACTGCCCAAAAGAGGATATATATAAGTTAATGAATGGGATTTCATCTCACATGCCTAGTGTTCCCCACCAGTTTCCCTTAGACCCTTAGTCCTAAAGTCCTGATGACTAGCCTTCCACTGTTGCTCCTCATTTGGATACTTAGTTCTTGGAGTGGTTACACTAGTTTTAGGATGATACAGTCTATAGATAGAAGAGCCAAATGTTTTTGTCCTTATTATGGGAGTAAGAGATTTTTGTGGCCCTATTTTCCTTGCATCCCTTTCCGAATTTGACTATTCTTTTTCTTCTTTGGGACCAACTTATGAATAAATATTTTCCTCCCCAAATATGTGTTCTTCTTATTTATTTTATGACCCATTTTTCCTATGATTTATGAGAGTGTTTATATTTTTGGATTTATATTATTCCTACACTTTACACATGGACCCTATGCATATTTATTCAAGCCCTAAGTGTCTTACCTTATACACTGGTGCGCCTACTCAAGTATATTAGATTGATGCACATGTTCTTACCTCTCGTCTTACCACCCAACACGTGCAAAGCTAAGATCACATCTAAAGAATCATGGAATTCACACAACGCAAGTGTCCTAGTGACCACAGGGGTGAGGTCAGCCAAGTATATTAGAGCAATGTGAAAGTTCTCACCTCTCATATTACCACCCATCACCTGTGAACTAGAAACACTCTTTTAACAAAACACACTATGTTGATTGCATCGTCTACTGCCTTCCTTGGCAATGACGCAAAAATGTTGAGCCGATTTAATCATTGTTAATATAACTCAATCACAACCATTAATTGTCAACCCAGGGTAGGTCTGCTTATTTTGAAAGGAGTATGCACTATTTGTGCTGATACACTTCATCCAAGAGTAAAATTAAAAGGAAAAACAAATGTCATTAAATTTAATTGAAAAAAGTAACACTCATGTAGAAACCAAAAACTGATTCTACAGAGATGAACCCACACTTCATGTTACCAAAGAAAAGGTGAGCCACACATCACATCATTAACTAAGCCAGCTGACAGAATATTATGTTCAAATAAATCCTTAGTGACAACATATCCTAAATATGGAAATAGAAATAAATGCATTCTGCAAATTACACGACAACATAAATAATTTCACACTTATGGAAAGGAACAATAATTGATCTACCACTACGCTATTGTTGCTACTGCAATCCCTACTAAAGAGGGGGTCCCTTCCTCCCTACTAGGGCATATGGATGAGATTAGAATTAGTAAAGTCTCAACAACACATCTATAAAAACATGAGCAATGATGTTCTTTGTATTCAAGTAGTTATGAGTTACAGGTGAAAAATAACGATACTGTCTATCCCGCTTCCATGGAACTAAGTCTCCTTTAAAAGATTACATATCCAAAATAAGAAACAGATCAGTCATGAGAATCTCATGATTCTCATGCTGATCAATATGGAGAGAAAATTGAAATTGTTACACCAGGTTCTAAATGCAAGGCCTATTGTTGTTACATAATTTACCAAAATCACAACTACCTTGATTCCTTAGTCGCACATAGATAATACAATCTTTACAACAATTGTCCTATGGAATAGTACCCATGGTCCTAGGAAATTCTGGTGTAGTCAACTCCCCATGATGTAACAACAATTCAAGGTGTAGCAACAATGATTGAGGTGTAACAAAAATTCTTGAGGTGTAACAAGAAGTAACCCCTTTGTAAATTATCAAACCATTGTTCATCCTTTTCTTGTAGTCTTTGGAGCATCACCTGAAAGAAATAGAGCCAGAGAACATTTCCCATAATTTCGTTGGTTAGTCATCAAAAAGATATCACCTCATCCATATTTAACAAAAAAAGGAAAAATAATATGTTATAACAAAAATGGGTTCTTATAAATGGGAAAAATTTAATTATGATATAATGTCCACAGGTTCAGAGGTGAAATGGTCAAGCATGAGGGGGAAAAGGTGTCCAAAATATGCATAAAACCTGCATCCAACATGTCCCCCAAGTTGAAGCAACTGCATGTCCTCATGAAAAATACTTCAGAGCCTGCTCCTATACTTCATATGCAATTTTGTCAAATTGTAAGTGTTAGCAATGTCCTCATCAACAGAACTATAGCCTTGAATGGCCATATGCTGATGTGGCCAATATTCCTCCTCATAATCACATAGTTGATACTGAGGCTAGTACTCTTCCACTGGCAGCCAAATCAAAGGATACTTAAACTTGAGTCCTATCCAAAAGGTGCCCATCCATAGATCCAGGCATACTCTATGACCCGTACAATACCAACCACAAAATTTTGAAAACCAAATGCATCACTTTCCTGTAGTCTCGCACTACTAACCTCTGTGCATTTAGGGATCCCTGTTATTGCATGGCTCTTCATCTACAAAAAAAGGTTGAGGCAGAGCTTCACAATTCTTTTCATGTAGATGGCTACCTATTCCTTGACATATGGAATGATAAAAAAAAATCCTGAAGAGCCATCTCAATTCTGCGGCCATACCTGGTTCAGCCCAGATCATTAATGTTGCCTTCTCTTCATTTGAGTCCACTATATTCATGGCCATGTTCCATTCTATATGATTTTTCATAAAATAAATAAGGGTGTACAACTACAAATAATCCATGTAAGAAAGAACACACACAACCATGTGTGTGCTAACATGCTCACGTATTATATTATGGAGGAAAATCTTGCATGAAAAATATCCAAAATAAATTTGAGTAGAATTACCATAATACAGTTATTTTCATATACTGCCTTCAATTGAAATAAGAAAACTTTTCCCATAGAAAAAATAGGTAGGATGGAGGGGATCTTCTACACCCTAACAGATTCAGGGTGAGTTCGTGCAGCTTGTGTTTATCATTCGTCAAATCCTTAACCTGCTGCTATAACTGTTCTTCTTTCTTCTTCATAGTTGCCTCCTCTTCCCATCTTTTCCATTTTTCTTCTAATTCCTTGTCAACCCATTTCTCCTTGAGTAATCTCACTAATTTCTAGTGTGCCACCAGCAAGATCACTCCTTCCTGCAACAAGAGTGTCTGCTGTTTCCCCTTTTGCAACTTTGATATCACTAAAATCTTCTCTAATCACCATATTGATTCAAGATCTTGTGTTCCTTCACATACACTATCACTTGGGGTGTAACATCATCTCGACGATTGAACTACTCCATTTTATCTATTTGTTTTTGTGTAAGAACAATGTCATTAATGGGTTCTTTTGTAGTAACCTCTTCTTTTCATCCCTGGGTAGTGTCTGCCTCTACTGCTGGTTCTTGTTTAATAGCAGTATTGTTAGCAGGGTCTTGTGTATCATCTCTCGGGTCACTACCCAAGGAATGCTCTGTCTCAGCTTCCAGTTCTTATGTATCAATAACATTGTCAATGGGTTCTTTTCTAACAACTTCCTAGGGTTCAGTTTGAATTTCCATTGAGATGGTGCTCTCAACATAGTCTTTGTATTTGGTTTTTGCTAGGTTTATGGTGCATGCCGCGCACACAAAACCTCATGTGTAATCCTCCCTCATTTTGTCCACTGCTTCTGCTAGGGTATTTAGGCCTAGGACCCATGCTTCTGCTCCACTTCTTTCAAACTGATACCTAAATGTTTCATTTTCTTCTTATAAATTCTTGATTTTATGTAGAAAAAACTGAGTCTCATCCTTACTTAGTAGAGGGTCTTCTTCTGGATGGAGTTGTTCCCCTTCTTTTAGCTTCCCCGTACCCTTTCTCGGTTCCTTGCTAGATGATGGTTAAGGTTCTTACCGTGAACTGACTTTTATCCTTTTCTTCAGTATTCTACTGCCTATCGTCTTCTTCAATGATCATTTCTTGATCTTATTCCACGACTATTGGCCTCATTCTCAAGTCTCCCTTGATTCCTTTGGGGCATCATAGATTTCAGTTCACCTCTTGCAGAATGTCCTTGTCTTTCTACTCATGAACTCTTCCTAGCTTCTTCCTTGTCGTTCTAGTGTGTCCAGTACAATCAATCTAATAAGACCATGATTGGTGACACAAGTTTCTGGGTGTGCATCAATTTTTATAGCCACTAACACGTACCTGATGTTTTATAAGAAGAAATATGGAAGGCTAATTAGTTGCATGTGCCACAGGTGGTTTAGCAATGCAAAATGGTAGTTAAACACAATCATTTCCCTTCCTTCAGAAGTAATGTACTTGATAATGTATAGGGAAACATCTCCCCATAGCTGAGCAAGTGACGATCTATCAATTCCCTTACCCTTCTTCTCCAGTTGTTCTTCTCCTTGAAGGAATTCTTCCTTTTAGAGAGGGGTCATTTGTTTTTCTGCCGAGCCATCACTTCCTCGTGTTACACAGTGATTTGTCACTGTCTTCATCTCAGTCCCTCTGCTATGTCATGTATCAAATAAATATGTCCATATCTTTGCACTCATGCAAGAATATTAAGCATGTGCTCTCTAATGCTGAAGATTGACCCTGTTTGCCTAAGTTTCAGCATCGTCACTAGTAAACCCTTAACATCTGTGATGATTCCTTGTCATGAATTGTATCATTGCGACGTCATTATAGGTGTACACTTGTTTCCTGTGATGGTTGAATTTTAGGGCTCGACACGAGTCTTCCAGATTCTTGTTGCGATGATTGGTACAAATGCATTGCTCCTTTGCGATGTCATCGCTGAGCCCTACTTCATGACCTACAATGATCGAGATTTGGAAAATTTGTTCAAACAGTTAGCCTTTCGGGTGTTTCTAGAGCTGGTTGTTGGGTCAGTTTTGGTTGCTTTTCCTCCTCTGGGATGGTGGTTCCACCTCTTGTGCAACCTTCCTTGAGGATAAGCTCCCTCTCCCTCATTTCATGGAGACTCCTTCTCCTATAAAAGCACTCACCATTGCTATGATCTACTAGTTCTTTAGTTGGGAGCTGCTAGTTTTGAGTTTGGTTTGAACCAAAGTAGATAGCTTTGGTGTGAGTGTGGACAGTGTGGGATTGCTAATAGTTTTGTAAGAGGTTGTGGAGTGCCTTAACCTTGCATTAGAGCTTGCGAGTGAGAGAGATATCATCTACTTGGGAGACCCATCCTTCAGAGTGAATGCTTGAAGAAACATACTCGCTGGACCCTCTGAGAAGGTTTGTGATGTCAAGACTTGGTTGTAAGCTTTTTCTTGATTCATTTTAATACAATCAATGATGATTTCCTATATCTTGTGCACAATTTTACTTGATAGCTTATTATTTCTTGACTTTATAAGTAAATGATCATTGTTGTTCTCATGTACATGCTCTGTTGTTTTCTTATGGTGTTTCAAGTTGATTGCTCATTGAGGAGAAAGAAATGGAAACTAGAGAAGGACAACTGAAACTTCATCAACCACTGGTTTGATGTAAACGATGACTATTTAAGGGACTCGATTGTTGTTTTGTCTTTGTTGTGACTAGACCCACTCTAGGGCTAGAGGGGTTGCCTCCGTCCGTAGAGCAAACACTTTCCTTTATCACACCCCATATTCTATAGTGATGTCACATGGGCTATCACTTCTTCTATCACTTCTAGCTTTAGCCGATGAACAACTATTTTGTTCCTATGTAGGTTTTGAGTGAATTCCATGGCCAAACCCCTCTGATCCCTTGATACATTCAAAAAATTCGAACCAGCCCGCTTCCTTAGAGACCTAGTAGGCCTCAGGGAAATTCTCCAATGCTTCAGCCGAGTAGGGCTATTGTCAGACTGTTGATCCTCCCACCTCTACCCCAACACTATGTATTATAATCTTACTCTAATAATTTTGGAATGAAGATGGAATGCTTCGATGAAGTTGACGCTAAGGCAGTGAAATAGGCAATGAAATGTGGATTTCGGGTTAGGGAGGATCATACTGCATACGCTATGGTTTCATTATTGGTCTGGATCATGGAGATATGGCTTTAAATGTGTTTTAATTCTTGACATGATTGAAATAAGGGGGTAATGATGACAAAGTTTTAATAATGATCACCAGTGTTTAAATTTGAGATCGTAGATTACGAAATGAATTGTCCACTCCCCAAAATTTAATGTGACTTCTGTCCTCAACCATCAAAGAGATATGACATTAACTTCCATGATTGTTAAGAAGAGGGTAGAAATGATATACCTTTTTATGATGTACGTGACATGATGTGGCAATAAAGGACTGGTGACAAGGATCAATGATATAATTGACTCAAGCAATGATGTGCCAGTTGTATGAATTTCTCCTGCAGCATAATGCTGATGATACTTTCTCTTTTCTATATTGTGGCTGATGTTTTCTCTCTTGTGACCGCTTACAGGTTGAAAGTTGTTACAGATGTAACAACAGACCCAGTTTCCATGTTATTTCTACAACAATTTCTTATTTACATGATTCTTTAAAATACTTACAAAAATAATTTACAAACATATTCTAATGGAACCTGTAACAACATAAAAAATAGAATTATGCATGAGCTACATAATGTTGTTATAGAGTAAAAATAAATGTACAACAACTACCACATGGTGGTTTTCAGCTATCACAATTGGTTTTTCTGTGCTCCAGACGATGTTTTCATAGTCATATGTTTATTTATATGATTATATTTCTTATTTTTTTATCTTTTTATTTATTCATTTATTTATTGTTGGGTGGAAAAGCTTCCAAAAGAAGCTGTTTTTTGGCTATTACACTTATTATAAATTTAAGAAATTGGCAGCATAGGGGAATTATCCCCTTCCTTTGTCTGAAGGTCAAAATCCTTGACAATGTTGATGTATGATTCCTTTTATGTGGGTTTGTGATATAGCTGAAGACGGTGCCCATTAGCAAACAATGGTGTCCTAACACTTTCAATGGTTACTAAATTTACCATCACATTGTCAAAGACTGTGCCAACTTCATAAGAACCTAGCCACCTGGTGCAAAGCTTCCCTTTAAAATCCTTATATCTTGAATCATATAATAAAGCCAAATCTCCTTTTTCAAATTTCTTCTTTTTAATTAATTTGTGATGCCACTTAGCTATTTGTTATTGGAACATGTATATTTGTTGAATGGCAACTAACCATTTCTCATCCAATTCATTAAGTTGATTCAACCATTGTTTATGTGCTGCTGCCAGATCCAAATTCACTTGTAGCACTGTTCTTCATGTTTAATTTCAAATTCTATAGGAAACAAAGTATTTTACCATACATTAATTTGTATAGTGAGAACCCTCTAGTGTTCCTCCATGTATTCTGGTATGCCTAGAGCGCTTCTATAAGTTTATCACCCCAATTTCTTTGATGTCTAGCTACGATCTTGGTAAGAATGTCTGCAATAACCTTGTTGGTGATTTCCACTTGGCCATTTTCTTGCAGATGATAAGGAAACATGATTCTATAACATATTTTGTATTTTCCAACTAGGTTCTGAATCAAATGAGATCTAAACTGAGGACCTCCATCTATCACTATTTGTCTTGGTACTCCAAAGCGGACAAAAATATCTTCAAACAAGAAGTCTTAAACAAGCTACTCTATAGCTCTCATTAATACTTTCTCCTCAACCTGTTTTGTGGCATAGTCAATACAAACCAGAATGTTGGATTTTTGTTGACATGACGGCTTAATTGGTCCTACAAAATCTAGAGCCCATTTCTCAAATGGTTATAAAACTATTTGTAGTCGCAATGACATCTCGTCTGATTGGAGTGGTTGACCCATTCTCTAGAAATTGTCACATCCCTTCACAAATTTCTTAGCATCCTGGAATATTGTGGGCCAATAGTATCTTGTTGAGAGCACCTTGTATCATGTTCTCTTATCTGCAAAGTGACCTCCACAAGGTTCCTCATGAAAAGCTTGAAGGATATCAAAAATTTCATCCTCCCTTACACATCTTCTGATCTGATGGTCTGGCCCAGTGTGATAGAGATTTCATTCTATCCATGAGTATCTAGCACTTTGTTGAATGATCCTTCTCTTTTCCTTGTAGGATAGGTGTTGGGGGATTTTTCTGCAACAATATAATTAGCTATGTCTACTTACCATGGCGAGTGAACTAAAATAGTGAAAAGATATTCATTTAGAAAAGAATCTTCAATAGGAATTATTTCACTACCAACATTCAGCCTAGAAAGAAAATCAGCTACCAAATTATCCTTCCGAGGTTTATCTAGGATAGTTATATCAAATTCCTGTAGTTCAACATTAACCACTATGTAATCCTACCATTAGTGACTGGTTTGTTCATCAAAAAATGAATGAAAAAGTGATCAGTTTGTATAAACACTTTATATCCTATGATGTAGTGCCAAAATCTATTGATGGCATGCACTACTACAAGGAATTCCTTCTTGGTCACTATGTAATTGAGTTCAACTGGAGTCAAGTTTTTACTTATATAATAAATGGCATATGGTTTCTTGTCCTGTAGTTTCCCCAAAATATCTCCCACAGAAGTATCAGATGCATCCATAGGTATATGCAATGACATATTCCAGTTCATACCCCGCAAAATAAGAGTTGTTGATACACAATCTTTCAATTTTTCAATGGCTTTCTCACATTTTCCTATCCATACAAATTCTGAATCTTTCATAAGTAAAGAAAATAAAGGAGATGTAATATTTCAAATTATTTCTATAAACCTCTTATAATACCCTGCATGACCCAAGAAACTACGTACCTCTTTTTGTGTCTTGGGAATTGGGATTTTCAGGATTACCTCTATCTTAGCAGGGTCCACTTTAATCTTGTCAGCTAAAATAAGATGTCCCAACACAATCCCTTCATTCATCATCATGTGACATTTTTCTGTACTCAAAGCAACAATATTTTGTACACATTCTTCTAATACTTTTTGAAATTTAACTAATGTTGTTTTCAAGGCAACCCCGTAGGGTGTGAAGTCATCCACAAAAATTTCTAGGCAGTCATTCAAAAAATATGAAAATTACCAGTATTGCCAATTGGGAAATTGGCGCGTTGCAGAATCCAAAGGGAGGAACCCCGTAGGCGAAAGTTCCCGAAGTGTAGGTAAATATTGTGTTATCTTGGTCTTCTAGAGCAATGTATATTTGGTTGTACCCACTAAACCCATCTAAAAATGAGAAAAAAATCTTTTTGAATAGGGCATCAAGGACCTTGTCTATAAATGGCAAGGGGAAATGGTCATTTTGAGTGGCTTTGTTGAGTCCTCTATAATCCACACATACTCTCCACTTGCCATTCTTTTTGGGGACAATGACAAGTGGAGACACCCACAGACTGTTAGAAATGGAATAAATGGAATTGGCATTGAGGAGTTTCTACAATTCTTCTTTTAATACCTCCAATGTAGGGTTCATGCGTTGCTATGGTTATCTCACTGTATTACAACCATCTATCAAATAGATGTAGTGAGTGCACACACTGGGAAGGATACCCTTAATATTTGTATAATACCATGTAAACGTGTTTTTGTATTTTTGTAATATTTGTAACAACAATCTATTCTGCTTAACAATCATTCTTGGATTGACATTAAGATATTTTCTTGGTTCTATTTTAAGAGGACTGTTGTTAATACTTGGAGCAATCATCATTTGCTCAAGGCTTAAATCTTCTACAACATCCTCCTCCCCATAGTCTTCAATGGAAGTAACAGAAAGTTAATTACTAATAAAATCACAGTTTATGATATCATCTTCTATTTCATTCTTAAAGTACTATGCCTTCTCGAGTGCAAGAAGTGGCTGTGAGTGATCTGACTTGGGTTTAAATTCATCCCACAAGGGATTTTTTGAATCTATATCTGCTTTTTTTGTGATAAAGGCTAATATTATTGGTGGCTTGGCCATTGGAAATCATCATTGACCCAAACCTGCATCCTATGAATGCATATGCAGTAGGTAGCCATGATCTTCCTAAAATTAATGGATCCCCCCGAGGTTTTATTTAATTTGTAAAATAACGAAGTTAACAGGGTATTGCCAAGAATCTATTGTAGTCACTATGTCTTCTATCATCCCCTCAGGTTTGACACGGGACCTATCCTCTAGTTCCAATACTGTAGGTGTGTGTCTTAGTCCATGTAATCCTATGTTGATGAAGAGTTCTTTTTTCATTACATTAATGGATGCCCCTAAATCAATAAATATATTTGTAATGGGCTTGCGATCAATGTAAATAGTGACAGTAGGATTCCCTGGACCATTGTATGTTGGCATTATGAGACAAGTGTTGTCCTTGATGGCAAACCTCACTGATGACAAATCATAGTGCAGAAGGTCATCAGCAAGGAATTGATGATCAGACTATAAGAAGAAGAGAAAATTCATATACGCAGGTTCATCAAGCCCAAGTTGCGTGTACACGCAGGTTGGCTTCAGTAAAAGCGCGTCTATGTGGAAAACTCTTTTTTGGTCCGTGGCGGTTATTCCTTGGAAGTTGTGCCTATGGTTTCGGACCATGGTGTCTCGACGGACGTGTCGGTCCCTAGTTTTGAGTTGATGGTTTTGGATTTCTATGGTTTTGGCTTGTGGTATTGAGCAAGGCCTAAGGCTATATAAGGAGAAGAAGATCATTAGGCAAATGCATCTGAAAGGTCTTGAATATCTGATGAAGTATTAGATCCAGTATGCAGGTTATTGGTTGATGATGTATTGCTTGATCTAAGCTAAGGAGAGATCTCATCGGTTGATGGAGAACAAGATCTAAGGAGAGATCGGGATCAAATGGTTTGAAATGAACTATCTTTATATGGTTGATTATGCGAATTTCTAGATCTGCATACTGACGCAATGTTATGTTCTAGGTATAACTGAAATCTGGTACAGCTGCAAGTTATGAAAATTTATTTTTAGATCTGTACGCAGGTTGTCTTCGGTAAAACCGCATGTATACGCGGGTTGCCTTCATAGTAGTAGCGTATATCTTTTGGAGCTTGATTTTTGGGTTGCAGCTGGATCTGATTGTTATTGCAGAGTTTTGTAGTCTGCTCTGTGTTCTGGTGACTGGGTTTGACAGGGTTTCAGTGTTTCAGTGATTCAAAGATTGATGATGCAAGTATTGGTTGTTTTATATGATTTGTGAATGAATCATGGTCTTCAGATTGTAATGTTGTGCTTCAGGAGTATCCAGTCTGAAAATTGATGAAAAGTGGTACCTGAAGGAAAGAAGATTGTAGGCCAGCACCTACGTACTAGTATCTTAGCTAGTACAAGAGCAAAGGGGGTTGGAGCTCCCTTCCAAGGAAATTTGGAGAACGAGAGAAAGTTGAAGCCTTCGGCAGGTTGTAGCCTGCGTACTGGTATAAGGCTGCACCAGTACAAAAGATTGTAAACTGAAATTCTTATTAAAGAAAGATAGAGACGACTTGCAGCAGGTGGTTTTCACCCACATTGGGTTTCCACCTTATATCATGGTGTTCATGTGTGTGGCTTTTGTGTGATGATCTGTTCTGTTCTACTGCATCTGTTTACTCTTAATATGGTGAATGATGACCTGATGCACTTAACTGAAGATAAACTAACTGAATTATAAGTTTTCTGGTTATACGTTGTTTTCCTTAGACACAGTAGCGTGTACACGCTGGTTCACTTAACTGAAGTAGCGTATATGTTTCTGAGCATTGGAAAAGTTTTATTGATCTGATAATATTGATTCACCCCCCCTCTCAGTATTATTTCAAACAATTGGTATCAGAGCAGGTCCTTCAGAGAAGCTTGATCGCTTGAAGGTAGATCGTTCATCATGAGCAACTACGAGAGAGAAGCATCAATCAGGCCACTGGTTTTTGATGGGACAAACTTCAATTATTGGAAGGTAAGAGTTACTGCCTATCTTCAATCTCTTGGTACAGAAGTCTGGGACATCGTAGAAACAGGCTACACTTTTCCTTTAGCTACTCCTACAGATGCAGCTGAGAAAAAGAAGTATGAAACAAATGCAAAAGCAGTCAGTACCCTATTAGGATGTATATCCCAAACGGAATTCATGAAGGTAATGCACTACAAATCCGCAAAAGAGATATGGGACAAAATTGTCACGAGCTATGAAGGAGATGAACAGGTAAAGCGTGCTAAACTTCAAACTCTCAGGATTCAGTATGAGACTCTCAAGATGTATAATGATGCAAGTGTGGCTAACTATTTTCTTCGGGTAGATGAGATTGTTAATTGTATGAAAAATTTGGGTGAAGAAATAAAAGAGGTTATAGTGGTTGAAAAGGTTCTAAGATCATTGTCCCCCAAGTTTGAATCTAAAGTATCTGCAATAGAAGAAAAGGAAAATCTACGAATTCTTACTATGTCTCAGCTACATGGAATTCTAACTGCTTATGAAATGAGAAAGGGAGGTCCATCAGACAAAAGAGAAGCTGCTTTCAAAGCATCAGGCAAAGAAGATTATTATGAAGCAAGCTACGTCCCAGAAGAAGAGGAAGAAGAATCAAATTTTGTCAGAAATCTTCAAAGGGGTTCTGGAAGGCTCAGAGGTAAGTTACCTTTTAAATGCTTTGCTTGTGGAAGAGTAGGTCATTATGCTGCAAAATGTCCTTATAAGGATAAAGGAAAGGAACCTTCTAGATGGAACAAGAAACAGAGTGCAAATAAGAAAAGCTACTACACTCATGAAGATAGTGATGGTCTATCGAATAGTGATGAAGATGAACGAGGTAATGAATATAATTTGTTAATGGCATTTGAAGATGATGATTATATGGATGCTACAGATGTGGATAACCTTTATGATGAAATTACTAGACTCAAGAGATGTATAGAAGAAAATAATATGATCATTGATACTCTACAATTTCAAATTGATGAAAAGGAAAAACATCTTGAAAAACTAGAAGGTGAAATTGTTGGTCTTAGAAAAGAGATTGAGAAAACAAAAGCTATTAATCTTAAATTTGTTAAAGGATCTGAAACCTTGGATGAGATTATCAATGTGCAGCGATCTCCTCTGATCAAGACAGGTCTTGGATATAATGGAGAAACATCTCAAGCCTCTACCTCTAAAAGTTATCTTGATGCAGCAAGGAAAAGCGAGCAAAGGCCAAATAAAAGTAATCAGGTGAATCAAGGACAGTTTACCTCAAGAACAAATAAAGACCATCAAGAAATTTGGGGACAAACTGCCTTAAGGACAAATAGAAGCTACAATCAGCCATAGGTAAAATCTTCCCAATTTGCTCCAAGAATAAATAGAAGCTACAATTGGTTGGATGATAGATCTGATTATCGCAGAAGCTTCTTTAATGGCCAATGCTTTTCTTGCCATAACTTCGGTCACAAAGCAGCTCAATGTGTTGCATACAAGACAATCATGACTAGAGAAGCTCAAAAGCAAGGGAGAATGACTGAAACCATGAAAAGGACTTATAACAACTTTTCGGTTCTTGAAAATGAAGTTGAATGCTCTATTTGTAATAACTTTGGTCATGAAGACTCTGAATGCAGGAGCAGGTTCCGGAAGACAATTCAAAAGGAGAAAAACTCAAATGTCAGAACATGGAGAATAAAGGAACCACAACCAGAAAGATGTGGGATAACCTTTTATGCAGAAGGTCAAGAAAGTCTATGGTACATTGACATCGGATGTTCGAAGCATATGACAGGGGACAAAGAAAAGCTTGAGTCATGTACCGCATTAGAAAAGGGGAAGAAAGTTTCTTTCGGAAACGATATCTCTGCAGCCATAAAAGGAAAAGGTGTGGCTCCATTGAAAGAGAAGGTCAAAGATGGAAATGTTTTGTATGTTGATGGATTGAAGCATAATCTTTTGAGTGTCAGTCAGATGTGCGATCAAGGAACATAGGTAATATTTAGATCAAATGGATGTCGTGTTCGTGATCTTGATACAGGTAAAACAGTGATCAAAGGAAGAAGGACTCCAAATAATCTATACATATTTGAAGAAGGACCACAACAATGCTATTTGAGCAAGGATGATGAACACTGGCTATGGCATCGAAGGTTGGGGCATCTAAGCTTTTCACAAATAAGGAAAGCATGCAAATATCAGGCAGTTCGTGGCCTTCCAGATATCAAAATTCCAGACAACACTATATGCAAATCTTGTCAGTTTGGAAAGCAAACCAGAACTAACTTTCCAGAGAAGGAAGGATTAGCTAGCATGCCTCTTGAGCTAGTACATACAGATACATGTGGTCCATTCAGAAAAAGAACACCTCGAGGAGAAGAATACTTGATATTATTCATTGACGATTTCTCCAGGTTTGTCTGGTTAGGACTTATGAAGCACAAAGATGAAGCATTAGAAAAATTCAAATCCTTCAAAGCCTTGGTTGAAAATGAATCAGGACACAAAATTAAGTGCTTCAGATCTGACAGAGGTGGGGAGTTTACCTCAAACGAATTTTTCGATTTCTGTGAAGAACATGGGATAAGAAGAGAATTCTCTACAGCTAGAACTCCTCAGCAAAATGGGGTGGTGGAAATAATGAACAGAACAATCCAAAAAATGGCTCGTGCTATGCTTGATGAATCAGGTACTCCCGCAACTTTCTGGGGTGAAGCTGCACATGCTGCGGTTATTATTCTTAACAAAACAAATGTCCGAGTAAACAGCACACAAACACCTCATGAGCTCTGGAGTGGTGAGACTCCTTCGGTGAAGCACTTCAAAATATTTGGGAGCAAATGTTATATTAAGAATACTGATGAGCAACTTGGCAAACTTGAACCAAGAGCAGATGAACGCATTCTTCTTGGTTATTCTCCATATAGCAAAGCATACAAGTGCTACAATAAAAGACTTGGCAGAATTGTTGACAGCATTGATGTAGTGGTTGATGAGAAGGGATATACTCCTAGGCAAGTTCATCATGAAGACATTGAAGAAGATGAAGGCTACACTCAAAGGCAGAATGATGAAGAAGAAGAACCTCAAGAAGAACCAGAGGAGCAGGCAAGAATAGAAGAGAAGACTCCATCTGGATATGTTCAAAAGAATCATCCAGAATCTCAGATTGTGGGGCAGAAAGAAGCAGGAATACAAACAAGAAGAAGAATTGCAGAAGCCTCAAGCTATTTGGCATTACTCTCTTCCACTGAACCACAAAATGTGAAAGAGGCATGCAAAGATGAATGTTGGGTCAAAGCAATGGATGAAGAACTTGAGCAGATCGAAAAGAACAACACTTGGGAACTGGTTCCTAGACCAAAAGATAAGAATGTCATAGGGACAAAATGGGTCTTCAAGAATAAATTGAATGAAAATGGAGAAGTAATTAGAAACAAGGCCAGACTTGTTTGTAAAGGGTATGCGCAGCAAGAAGGGATAGATTTTGAGGAGACCTTTGGTCCTGTAGCAAGACTTGAGGCCATCCGAATGTTCCTTGCTCTCTCAAGCTTTCAAAACTTCAAGGTATTTCAAATGGACGTGAAATCAACCTTTCTGAATGGAGACTTAGAAGAAGAAGTATATGTTGAGCAGCCAGATGGTTTCATTCTTGGGAATGATCCAAACCTTGTATGCAAATTAAAAAAGGCTCTCTATGGTCTCAAACAAGCTCCAAGGGCTTGGTACTATCGATTGGACAAATATCTTCACCAACAAGGCTTTTGAAAAGGATTAGCAGATAGCAATCTCTATATAAAAATTGAAAATAACAAATTACTAATACTTGTTGTTTATGTAGATGATATTATCTTTGGCAGCAATGAAGAGACTATGAGTCAAAACTTTTCCTTGGTTATGCAGAAAGAATTCGAAATGTCACTACTTGGAGAATTGACATACTTTCTTGGATTGTAAATCCAACAAAATGAAGGAGGCATCTTCTTGTCTCAAACCAAGTACCTCAAGCAGATCTTTAAGAAGTATGGCATGGAATATTCAAGGCCAGTATGTACACCCATGGTTATAGGATGCAGCCTCAGTGCAAATGATGAATCAGCAGCAGTTCATCAACCAACTTATAGATCCATGATTGGGAGTTTGCTTTATTTGACAGGTACCCGACCAGACATCATGCATGCAGTCGGAATAGTTGGGAGATTTCAGGCAAATCCAAAGGAGACTCATCTTCAGGCAGTGAAGAGAATCTTCAAATATCTTCAAGGGACACAAAATTATGGATTATGGTATCCTAGAGATACAGATCTCACCCTTCATTCTTATACAGATGCAGATTGGGCCGGAAGCGTGGATGACAGGAAGAGCACAAGTGGTGGTGCATTATTTATGGGCTCCAGATTAGTATCTTGGTTCAGCAAGAAACAGAGTTCGATTGCCTTATCTACAGCTGAAGCAGAATATGTGGATGCGGCATCTTGTTGCACACAACTTCTTTGGATGATGCAGACCTTGCAGGATTTTCAAATCACTTTCACTTCACCAGTCTCTATCTTATGTGATAATACAAGTGCAATCAGCATTTCAAAGAATCCATTCATGCACTCAAAGACCAAGCACATACCAATCAAGTACCATTTTCTTCGGGAATAAGTGCTTGAGCAGAAGGTCAAGTTGGAGTATGTTCCTTCTAAGGAACAAATTGCTGATATTCTCACAAAACCACTGCCCAGGGAAACTTTTGAATATCTCAGACAAAAGCTGGGAGTAGTTGATGCTTCATCCTGCTGTTGAAGCTTGTCTATTCTACAGAAAATTTGGTATACGCAAGTTACGTAAGGGATATCCGTGCATATACGCTGATTTATACTGGGAAAGTCACATGTATGGGGTACGCGTGTTGCAGAAAGAATATCCGCGTGCATACTCCGTTTTCTGCAGGAGAAGTCGCGTATATGGAGTTCTGAACAGCAAGGGACAACTCTGGTCGGAGAAGGTCTAAGATGGGTATGCCAGAATTCTTCAGGCACAGGTTCAGGGGGAGCAGCAGGCACAAGTTCAGGGGGAGCAGACTAAAGTTTCATAAAGCATTGTTGGCATTTAGATGCTTTTGGTTCTAGTACACAACTGTTGTTGGTTTCAGGAGAAGGAGCTCAGAAGGAAATCTTGGATGTTGATCTAAAAGAGGTGTATCAGATGCTGCTTGTGACTTTCATAAGTCTTGGTCTAGATTTGTTGTCTCTATGTCATGTATCTCTTCTGTGATATCTCTTTTATGGTGTCAAGGTCATGTAACGGCCTATGTTGATTTCCCCGCTATGCCTGGGATGGATGAATGATGTAATGTTATTGGTTATTATATTTCTGGTGTATCTCCTCTTGGTTGGGATTATGGATGCATGCATTGAGTCTTTTGGTGATAGGAAGGTCCTTTATGATGTATAAGTCTTGGTTCATTTGAAGAACATCTTTTGCAGATCTTGCCTACAGTCAGGGGGAGCATGTTCAGCACAGCAGAGCAGAGAAATCAACATGTACTCAGGGGGAGCACAGCCCTTTGCCCTTGATGAAAAAGGGGGAGAATGATTCTAAGGATCTTGGGGTTGCCATCAAGTCCAAAGGGGGAGATTGTTGGAATTATGAGACAAGTGTTGTCCTTGATGACAAACCTCACTGATGAAAAATCATAGTGCAGAAGGTCAGCAACAAGGAATTGATGATCAGACTATAAGAAGAAGAGAAAATTCATATACGCAGGTTCATCAAGCCCAAGTCGCGTGTACACGCAGGTTGGCTTCAGTAAAAGCGCGTGTATGTGGAAAACTCTTTTTTGGTCCGTGGCGGTTATTCCTTGGAAGTTGTGCCTATGGTTTCGGACCATGGTGTCTCGACGGACGTGTCGATCCCTAGTTTTGAGTTGATGGTTTTGGATTTCTATGGTTTTGGCTTGTGGTATTGAGCAAGGCCTAAGGCTATATAAGGAGAAGAAGATCATTAGGCAAATGCATCTGAAATGTCTTGAATATCTGATGCAGTATTAGATCCAGTATGCAGGTTATTGGTTGATGATGTATTGCTTGATCTGAGCTAAGGAGAGATCTCATCGGTTGATGGAGAACAAGATCTAAGGAGAGATTGGGATCAAATGGTTTGAAATGAACTATCTTTATATGGTTGATTATGCGAATTTCTAGATCTGGATACTGACGCAATGTTATGTTCTGGGTATAACCGAAATCTGGTACAGCTGCAAGTTATGAAAATTTATTTTTAGATCTGTACGCAGGTTGTCTTCGGTAAAACCGCGTGTATACGCGGGTTGCCTTCATAGTAGTAGCGTATATCTTTTGGAGCTTGATTTTTGGGTTGCAGCTGGATCTGACTGTTATTGCAGAGTTCTGTAGTCTGCTCTGTGTTCTGGTGACTGGGTTTGACGGGGTTTCAGTGATTCAAAGATTGATGATGCAAGTATTGGTTGTTTTATATGATTTGTGAATGAATCATGGTCTTTAGATTGTAATGTTGTGCTTCAGGAGTATCCAGTCTGAAAATTGATGAAAAGTGGTACCTGAAGGAAAGACGATTGTAGGCCAGCACCTACGTACTAGTATCTTAGCTAGTACAAGAGCAAAGGGGGTTGGAGCTCCCTTCCAAGGAAGTTTGGAGAACGAGAGAAGGTTGAAGCCTTCGACAGGTTGTAGTCTGCGTACTGGTATAAGGCTACACCAGTACAAAAGATTGTAAACTGAAATTCTTATTAAAGAAAGATAGAGACGACTTGTAGCAGGTGGTTTTCACCCACATTGGGTTTCCACCTTATATCATGGTGTTCATGTGTGTGGCTTTTGTGTGATGATCTGTTCTGTTATACTGCATCTATTTACTCTTAATATGGTGAATGATGACCTGATGCAGTTAACTGAAGATAAACTAACTGAATTATAAGTTTTCTGGTTATACGCTGTTTTCCTTAGACACAGTAGCGTGTACACGCTGGTTCACTTAACTGAAGTAGCGTATATGTTTTTGAGCATTGGAAAAGTTTTATTGATCTGATAATACTGATTCACCCCCCCCCCCTCTCTCAGTATTATTTCCAACATTGTATTTTGTTAAAAGTGGTTGATCAATAATCAATTTTGTCAACTTTCCCATCACATGAATAGTAGCAGGGTCCTTAGGCTTCCTTACATGATTTTTAACACACAAATCCCTTACTATTTTTGCATAGACAAGAACATCTTTCATAACCTGTAGTAGAGGAATCACTATGTGTAAGTTTTTAAACTACTTGAGAAAATCCGATTCCACGTATGAAGTCATACCAGTTTCTACTAGCCTTTGAGGATATGCAGGGTCTTTAGGTTTTATAGTCAAATCGACTGTTATAGGTGTATTATATTTACTTGAACTAGTTGTTACAGGAACAACAGTCCCTTCCGAATCTGTTTTTATAGATGTGACAACAACTTCAAAACCTATAGAATTCCCTTTGGTGACTCGCATTCTTCTTCAATTATAACAAGGGAGAGCTTTGGGTTAACCACTTTCCCCGACCAAAGAAGGATTTCATTATACCTGACAGGAGTGATACAATAAGTCTAAAAGGTAGCCGAAGTTTCAATGTTGTAGGTTGCCTTATTGTTTGGGTTAAGGTTAGGTTTCATAGGTAATTGGGGTCATATAGAAGGTGTAGTAACAGGTGTTTGAAGAGGTGGTAGTTGCAACTGTTGTTGTACTAGTATTGTAGGAGGAACTGGTCCTAGGGAATTTCCTCTCTAATTCTGATTCCAAGGATATTTTGCAATGGAGGGCATAGGAAAGTTGATGAGGGAGACTATTGGCATTAAGACACATGTTTGGAACAGGTTTGGCTCTATGAAATAAGTGTTTTCCTTGATGGAAACTCACTCAAATGGCAGATCATAGTTCAGGTTCTCAGAATGGAAGAAAATGAGGTATACGCAGGTTCATCTTAGAAAAATCGCGTATACACGCGGGATCACTGATCAAAAGGCACGTATGCGTATGCACACACTTTCATGCAAAGGAAAGCATGTACATGTGGGAAAAATTATGTTTGATCCACAGTATTTAGTACGACATATTTGAACCTATGGTTTCGGTCCTTGGTATTTCATCCAAAGTGTTGAACCCAGGTATTGGGTCCGTAGTATTGGTTCTCAATGTTTTTGGACCATGGTTTGAGGAAGGCCTAAAGACTATAAAAAGGGAAGGATATCTTTTGGCAAGGGCATCGAATGAAGTGTTGAATATCTTAAGAGGAGAAAGATATGAAATACTGGTGATTGATTTATGGTGCATTGCTGAATCTGAACGAAGGAGGAACCTGAGCGCTAAAGATGGATAAGTTCTATTGATGAATCAAGATCTTAAGGCTTGAATAGTAGTATCATTATATGATGTTTGATCTGTTATATTTGGTGCATGATTAGATCTATAAATCTGATAAACTGGGTATAATAATGTCTGAATACTTGAAAAAGGAGAATTGTCTTGTATAGATCTGTACGCAGGTTCGGCGCGGTACAAGCATGTATACATGTAGGTTCAGCAAATGAAGAAAGCGTATATGATGGTTCGAATTGATACAGATGCGTATGTACGTAGGTTTTTGCATAGTGAAGTAGCGTATGTTTCATGAAATATGCTTTAGCTACTTCTATTCTGGGTCAGAATTTGTGTCTGGTTACTGTTACCGTTTTCTGGTTAGAGCATTCTAAGAAGTGTTTGGTTGATTCTATATTGGGTTATAGAAAACAGATTGATTGTTGTAGATATAATTGATGTTAGTCATGGATCCAGTTTGAAAATTTATGAAATGTGGTCTGTGGAAGAAAAGAGAAGGTTGTAACCTTCTACAGGTAGCAGCCTGCGTACTAGTATCTCAGCTAGTAAAAGAACTAAAGGGGGTTGTAGCTCCCTTCCAGGAGAAGCTGGAGAACGAGAGAAGGTTTTAGCCTTCTACAGATAGCAACTTGCGTACTGGTATAAGACTTCACCAGTACAAAATCATTGAAAAAAGAAGTTTCTAATTGAAAGAAGATACATACAAATTACAGCAGGTGGTTTTCACCCACATCGGGTTTCCACCTTACATATTGTGTTATTTTCTGTGACTGTCTGCTCTATTTTTTTAGTAATTGTTTATATGGTCCTAACACATAGATTAGTGATCAACATCTGAAGAATAAATTAAAATTATAATTCTGCAAGTTATATGCGAGTTTCATTAACCAGAGTTGTGTATACACGCCGTTTTTACTAAATGAAGTTGTGTATAAATTTTTTTGTGTGAATTGAAATGATTTTTATAATACTGATTCACCCTCCCCTCTCAGTATTATGTCCAACAATTGGTATCAGAGTGGGTCCTTCAGAAGAAACTTGACCTCTTGAAGGAATATCTATCATCATGAGCAACTACGAGAGAGAGGCATCCATCAGGCCACCAATTTTTGATGGGAGAAACTTCGTCTATTGGAAGGTAAGAATCATAGCCTATCTTCAATCTTTTGGTACAAAATTTTGGGATATTGTGGAAAGAGGATACACATTTCCATCAGCAACTCTTATAGATACGACTGGTAAGAAGCAGTATGAAACAAATGCGAAGGCTGTTAATACTCTATTGAGAAGTCTATCTCAATCAGAATTCGTCAAGGTCATGTAGCTCAAAACCGCAAAAGAAATGTGGGACAAGATCATTCTGAGCTATGAAGGAGATGATCAGGTAAAACGAGCAAAACTACAAACTCTTAGAATTCAATATGAAAGTCTCATAATGTACAATGATGAAAGTATGGCTAATTATTTCCTATGTATAGATGAGATTGTAAATTGTATGAAAAACTTGGGTGAAGAAATAAAAGAAGTTGTTTTGGTTGAAAATGTTATAAGATCTTTTTCTTCTAAGTTTGATTCAAGAGTTTCTGCCATAGAAGAAAAGAAGAATCTACAGAGTCTTACCATGTCCCAGCTACAAGGAATTCTAATTGCTTACGAAATGAGAAAAGGGGGACCATCAGACAGGAGAGAAGCCGCATTCAAAGCCTGAGGAAAAGGAGATTACAATGAGTCAGGATATATGTCTGAAGAAGAAGAAGAATCAAACTTTGTCAAGAACCTTCAACGGGGAACTGGAAGATTCAGAGGTAAGCTGCCTTTCAAATGTTTTGCTTGTGGAAGAGTCAGTCACTATGCTGCAAAGTGTCCTCATAAAGATAAACTAGACAAAGGTAAGGAACCTGTTAGATGGAACAGAAAATAGAATGTAAGTAAGAAGAGCTATTATACACATGAAGATAGTGATGGACTTTCAAGTAGTGATGGAGATGAACAAGGTAATGATGATAGACCTTTGATGGCTTTTGAAGATGATGACTTCTTGGATGATATAAATGAAGAAGATCTTTATGAAGAAATTTCTAAACTCAAAATTTGTTTAGAAGAAAAGAACATGATTATAGACACTTTGACATTCCAGCTTATTGAAAGAGATAAACACAATGAAGAGTTAGAATGTGAGATTGTGGGACTTAGAAAAGAAATTGAGAAAAAAAAAGCTCTTAATCTTAGATTTGCTAAAGGATCTGAAACTTTAGATGAGATTATCCAAGTACAAAGTTCTCCTCTAATCAAGACAGGTCTTGGATATTCTGAAGAAACATCTCAAGCACAGAAGCAAGCACAAAAGCCATCCACCTCCAAAATTTATCTTGATACAGCAAGGAGAAGTGAATAGGTTGATAATTGACAGCAAAAGCATAATGCAGATTACCAGGTAAATCAGGGACCATTTGCTTCAAGAATGAACAAAGATTACCAAGTAAATCGGGGGCAATCTACTTCAAGGATGAACAGAAGCTTCAATCAACCACAGGTAAATCATTCTCAATTTTCCTCAAGAAGGGATGTCAATGGAAACTACAATCGGTTGGTTGGTAGGTTTGATAATCGCAGAAATTTCTTCAATGGCCAATGTTTCTCTTCTCATAACATTAGTCACAAAGTTGCTCAATGTGTTGCCTACAAGACCATCATGACTAGAGAAGCTGAAAAACAAAGGAGTATGACTGGAATCATGAAAGGAACCTACAATAACTTTTCTACACTTGAAAATGAAATAGAATGTTCTATCTGTAACAACTTCGATCATGAAGATTCTGAATGCAGGAGTAGGTTTCGGCAAACAACTTAGAAGGATCCAGTTTCATTGAATCCCAAAACATGGAAAAAGAAAGAACTACAACCAGAAAGATGTGGGATAGCCTTATATGCGGAAGGACAGGAAAATCAATGGTACATCGATAGTGGATGCTCGAAACATATGACAGGTGATAAGGAAAAACTTTAGTCATATAGTGCCTTAGAAAAGGAAAAGAAGGTCTCATTTGGAAATGACACCCTAGCATTCATAAAAGGTAAAGGTTCTATTCATTTGAAAGAGAAGGTCAAATCTAGAAATGTTATGTATGTTGATGGCTTAAAGAATAATCTATTGAGTGTCAGTCAAATGTGTGATCAAGGAACTGAGGCAATATTTCAATGAAAGGGATGTATTGTTCATGACCTTGATACAGGATAAACAATGATCAAAGGCATAAGAACTCCAAATAATTTATACATACGCAAAGGAGGACAACAACAATGTTATTTAAGCAAGAATGATGAACACTGGCTATGGCACAGAATATTGGGGCACCTTAGCTTCTCTCAGATAAAGAAAGAATGCAAATATCAGGCAATTCGTGATCTCCCTGACATTATAATTCCAAACAATACAATATGCAAATCAAATCAGTTTGGTAAACAAACTAGAGGGACTTTCCTTGAAAAAGAAGGATCAGCTAGCAGGCCACTTGAACTTGTCCATACTGATGTATGTGGTCCAACTAGGAAAATGTCACCTCGAGGAGAAGAATAATTTATATTGTTTATTGCTGACTTTTCCAAGATGTGTTGGATAGGGCTTATGAAGCATAAATATGAAGCTTTAGAAAATTTCAAATCATTCAAAGCCTTGGTGGAAAATGAATCAGATCGTAGAATCAAATGCCTCAGGTCTAATCGAGGAAGGGAATTTACCTCAGACGAATTTTTCGATTTTTGTAAAGAACATGGAATAAGAACAAAATTTCCTGTTGCAAGGACTCCTCAATAAAATGGAGTAGTGGAAAGGATGAACAGAATGGTCCAACAAATGGCTCGTGCTATGCTTGATGAATCTGGAACTCCCACAACCTTCTGGGGTGAAGCCACATTTTTTGCAGTTACTATTCTTAACAAGACGAACGTCCAGGTAAAACAACACTTAGACTCCTCATGAACTTTGGTATGGTAAGACTCCCACGGTAAAATAGTTCAAAACTTTTGGAAGCAAATGCTACATTAAGAAGATTGATGAAAATCTTGGCAAGTTTTAACTTAGAGCAGATGAAGGCATTCTACTTGGCTACTCTCCCCACAGCAAAGCCTATAAGTGTTACAATAAAAAACTTGGAAAAATTGTTGAAAGTATTGATGTAGTGGTTGATGAAGAAGGAAACACTCCTAGGCAAGTAAAATCTAAAGATCTCAAAGATGATGAGGACTATCCTTCAACATCAAATCATATTCATGACGAAGAAGAAACCCATGAGGCACCAGAAGAATAGATAAGGATAGAAGAAAAGACTCCATCCATATATGTTCAGAAGAATCATCCAGAAAATCAAATTTTGGGGCAGAAAGAGGTAGGTGTACAAAAAAGAAGAACCATTTCAGAAGCTTCAAGCTATCTACCATTGCTCTCCTCCATCGAACCACAAAATGTACAAGAGGCATGCAAAGATGAATGCTGGATCAAGGCCATGGAGGAAGAACTTGAACAGATTGAAAAGAACAACACTTGGGAGTTGGTTCCTAGACCAAAAGATAAGAATGTCATTGGAACAAAATGGATTTTCAAAAATAAGCTGAATGAAAATGGAGATGTGGTTAGAAACAAGGAAATACTTGTTTGTAAAGGGTATGCGCAACAAGAAGGTACAGACTTTGAAGAAACTTTTGCACCAGTTGCTATACTTGAGGCTATAAGAATGTTCCTTGCTCCTGGATTTAAGACTTCTGTGGTTAATATCTTATAACTTAGCAACCGGAGAACCCACAGTAAAAACCATTTTTTGTCAACGTTTCAAATCCCAACAGGGATCCATCATCAGGACTGTCCTGATGATGGATCCCTGTTGAGATTTGGAACATTGAAAAAAATGGTTTTTACTATGGGTTCTCCGATTGCTAAGTTAGAAAATGTTCCTTGCTCTCTCTAGCTTTCAGAATTTTAAAGTATTTCAATTGTACGTGAAATTTGCCTTTCTGAATGGAGACTTGGATGAAGAAGTATACATTGAGCAACTAGATGCGTTTATCATTGGAAATGATCCAAAACTTGTATGCACACTCAAAAAGGCTCTCTATGGCCCTAAACAGGCTCCAAGGGCTTGGTATTATCGATTGGATAAGTACCTCCTTCAACAAGGTTTTATAAAAGGATCAACTGATAGTAATCTATATATAAAAATTGACAATGATAAATTGCTAATACTTGTTTTGTATGTTGATGATATCATCTTCGGTAGCAATAAAGAAGACATGAGTCAAATTTTTTCCTTGGTGTTGCAGAAAGAGTTTGAAATGTCCATGCTTGGTGAGCTCACATATATTCTTAGTTTACAAGTCCAACAAAACAAAGATGACATTTTTCTATCACAGACCAAGTATCTCAAGAAGATCTTGAAGAAATATGGGATGGAGTATTCGAAACCAGTATGTACCCATATGGTGACAGGATGTAACCTCAACACAAATGATGAATCGGCAGCAGTACATCAACCAACCTATAGATCCATGATTGGTAGTCTTCTCTATCTAATAGGTACCCAGCCAGACATTATGCATGCAGTGGGAATAGTTGGAAGGTTTCAGGAAAATCTAAAGGAAACTCATCTTCAGGCAGTTAAGAGAATTTTCAAGTATCTTCAAGGAACTCAAAACTATGGCTTATGGTATCCTAGAGGTATAGATCTCACACTTCATGTGGATTGGGCAGGAAGCGTGGATGACAGGAAAAGCACAAGTGATGGTGCATTCTTCATGGGTCCTAGATTAGTATCTTGGTTCAGAAAGAAACAAAGTTCCATTGCATTATCTACAGCTGAAGCAGAATATGTACCTGCTGCATCTTGTTGCACACAACTCCTTTGGATGATGCAAACATTGTAAGATCTTCAAATCACTTGTACTCCACCTATTTCCATTTTTTGTGATAATACAAGTGCAATTAGTATTTCAAAGAATCATGTCGTGCATTCAAAGACTAAGCACATAACCATCAAGTACCTTTTTCTTCGGGAACAAGTGCTTGAACAAAAGGTCCAGTTGGAGTATGTTCCATCTAAGGAACAAGTTGCTGATATACTCACCAAACCACTACCCAGGGAGATATTTGAATACCTCAGACAGAAGTTGGGGGTAGTTGATGCATCATCTTGCTGTTGAATCTTATCTGTTGTTAGAGATTAATGGTTGTACGTGAGTTTCAGGTGGGTAATCCATGTACATACGCCAGTTTCTGTTGGTACAGTCACGTATATTCTGGTTTGAAGAAAAGCAGTGGGGCCAGACTCAGGATGAAAAGAGTCTGTTATGGGTCTAACAGAGATCATCTGGCACAGGTTCAGGGGGAGCATATATTCTTCTAATAATGCATTGTTGGCATTATCTTAGAAGATCTTGGTTCAATTTCACAGTTGTTTTGATTTCAGGTGGAAAAGGTGCAAAGGGAGAACATGGTTGTTGATCTGAATGATGATTGACAGATGCTGCTGACGAAAGTTGTTAACCATCCTAATCTTGTTGTAGATATTTTGTCTCTATGTCATGTATTTCTTTTCTTATCAAGGTCATGTAATGACCTATCTTGGTTTCCCCACTATGCCTGGGATGGATGAAGTAATGTTCTTGTTTTGTCATGTGTCACTTCTTGGTGTATCCCCACTTGGTTGGGTAGATGAGTCAATTCCCACTTGGTTGGGAGATGGATGCATGTATGAGTCTTTGGTGGTAGGAAGGTAATTTATATTATATAAAGTTATGTATCTTCTTGAAGACCTTGCCTACAGTCAGGGGGAGCTTAGATAGCACAACAGAGCAGAAAATTCAACATATACTTAGGGGGAGCATAACCCTTTTCCCTTGATGTCAAAGGGGGAGAATGACTTTGGGTTGCCATCAAGTCCAAAGGGGGGGATTGTTGGCATTATGACACAGGTTTGGAATAGGTTTGGCTCTATGACATAAGTGTTGTCCTTGACATAAGTGTTGTCCTTGATGGAAACTCACTCAAATGGCAGATCACAGCTCAGGTTCTCAGAATGGAAGAAAATGAGGTATATGCAGGTTCATCTTAGCAAAATCGCGTATACATGCAGGATCACTGATCAAAAGGCGTGTATGTGTATGCACACAATTTGATGCAAAGAAAAGCATGTACATGTGGGAAAATTTATGCTTGATCCATGGTATTTAGTGCGACATATTTGAACCTATGGTTTTGGTCCTTGGTATTGCATCCAAAGTGTTGAACCCAGGTATTGGGTCCCTAGTATTGGTTCTCAATGGTTTTGGACCATGGTTTGAGTAAGGCCTAAAGACTATACAAATGGAAGGAGATCTTTTGGCAAGGGAATCGACCGAAATGTTGAATATCTTAAGAGGAGAAAGATTTGAAATACTGGTGATTGAGTTATGGTGCATTGCTGAATCTAAACGAAGGAGGAACCTCAGCGCTAAGGATGGATAAGTTCTATTGATGAATCAAGATCTTAAGGCTTGAATAGTAGTATCATTATATGATGTTTGATTTTTTATATTTGGCACATGGTTAGATCTATAAATTTGATAAAGTGGGTATAATAATGTCTGAATACTTGAAAATGGAGAATTGTCTTGTATAGATCTGTACGCAGGTTCGGCGCGGCACAGGTGCATATACATGTAGGTTTAGCAACTGAAGAAAGCGTATACGCTGGTTGGCATTGATACAGATGCATATGTACGTAGGTTTTCACATAGTGAAGTAGCATATGTTTCATGAAATATGATTTAGCTACTTATATTCTTGGTTCAGAATTGGTGTCTGGTTACTGCTACTGTTTTCTCGTTATAGCATTCTGAGAAGTGTTTGGTTGATTCTATATTGGGTTGTACAAAGGAGATTGATTGTTGCAGATATACTTGATGTATAATTGATGTTAGTCATGGATCCAGTCTCAAAATTTATGAAACGTGGTCCATGGAAGAAAATAGAAGGTTGTAGCTTTCTGCAGGTAGCAGCCTGCGTACTAGTATCTCAGCTAGTACAAGACGTAAAGGGGGTTGTAGCTCCATTCCAGGAGAAGCTGGAGAATGAGAGAAGGTTGTAGCCTTCTACAAGTAGTATCTTGCATACTGGTATAAGACTGCACCAGTACAAAATCATTGTAAAAAGAAGTTTCTAATTGGAAGAAGATAGAGACAAATTGCAGCAGGTGGTTTTCACCCACATTGGGTTTCCACCTTACATCTTGTGTTCTTTTGTGTGACTGTCTACTCTATTTTTCTAGTAACTATTTATATGGTCCTGACACACAGATTAATGGTCAACATCTGAAGAATAAATTAAAATTATAAGTCTGCAAGTTATACGCAAGTTTCATTAACCAGAGTTGCATATACATGCCGTTTTTGCTAAATGAAGTTGCATATACAAATTTTTGTGTGAATTGAAAATATTTTTATAATACTAATTCACCCCCCCTAGTATTATTTCCAACTGATACCACTGATTCCAAGGTGAAGGACATTGTGTTGGAGGTGGGGCAGAATACTGCCTTGGAAAGTGCTAAAAATTATGTGTACTATTGCATGGATTGAAAGAAGAGAAGTCTTGAGGCGTACTTGTGGGTCGTGATTTCCATGCTTTCCTGGATCCAATGAATTAGGAATACTGAACCTCCTTGCTTGATTCCTTAAGGATGATTTTAAATCTGGAAAGCTCTGGGCAATGACTGGTGGAAAGCTTTAGATCATAGATGTTGCACATGGCAATGTTGTTTACCCTACATTCTTTCTGGGAATGCTTGTCGTTGTGTATTGGGTAGAACATGGCTAAAGATGTATCAGTCTCATTATGTGCTTTCTTCACTTGTGTTGTCATTATTTGGGTAGAAATGGTACTGAGAAGATGAGTTTAAAATTATCGAACAAGTTTTCGATTTCCACCATAGTCACACCTCCGTTTGTAGATTTTTGTATCCAGGCAGACGCATCTCGTACCATGCTTCTTCCCTTCAGCGATTTTCTAAAGCATCTCAAACAAAGCATTACTATCTGAAGAAATGGTTCCTAAGAATGTCCCCTCTCCTGAGTAGATTCAAGGTATCGAGGTAGTGATCTCTCATACGCCTTATGAATATGTTCTTCAATATTTATTGATCTAAGTTGTTGTGTTTAGATCTCTACAAATTTTAATGGAATCACTCCACATAGTCTTCCATGATTTGTTCCTCCTTTTGTGTCATCTTGAATATTTCATCCCTCAAATCCCTCGTTTTGTAATAATCCCGATACTTAGTTAGAAATGTCTCTTTCATGTCACTCCACATCCAAATGGTAGCAAAGCCTAATCCCATGAACCATCTCAATGTTGCTCCTTTTGGAGCAGCAGGGAATAATTTAAGCTTTTGAGCATCTTAAACATAATCATAGCTCCCGCACAAGGCATCAAATTCAGAAAGAAGGTGTCAGGATCTTCTACAAACATCCCTTGAAAATATGGAAGAGATAATAAAGAAATGTTTTTCATGGGAGCCTCGCCTCTGATATCCCTTATTAGAAACTCAAAGGCGGGGATGGTGGAATATGTTTTAGTGTTGTTTTCATTGTTATCCCCCATTGTTGATCCTCCTGATCCTTGCTATGACAGGTCTTCTTCAGACTATTTTGGTGATTTTTTTTATGGGTGGAGATTTGCTAATTGATAGCTTAGGCGGCTTCAAGGGTGGCTGTTTCACCGTGATACCCAAATCGGGCTATTGATAAGTCAATGAATTCTTTTTTGTCTAAGGTCCCTGGTGTTCTCCACTAGTTTCCCCTTGACCCTGAGTCCTAAAGTCCTGATCACTTGCCTTCCACTACTACTCCTGATTTGGATACATAGTTTTCTATAATGGCCGACTAATGGTGAGTGGGAGTGGGTTCTCGTGATAACGTCGTCGTCCTAGGAGCCAATATATCTTCCTCTATGTGAGGTTGGTGCTGAATTATAAGTTGTTGAAATTTTTTTAACATAGGACATGTCTCAGAACTATGAGAGTTAATGTTGCACATATTGGACCCATAACTACTGCTAACACAATAAATGGTGTGGGTGTCAATACCGTCGATAGTGTGAGACAATGACACCTGGTTGGTGTAATGAGGTGGGGAATTCCTAGGTGATGGTAGCCTCTAGATCTTAGTATGAGCATGAGTTGTCTCCCAAATGTTAGGTTGTCTCAATGATGTTCTCACTACTCTAAAACATGGAAGGTGTTGACAATTCTACGTATGATGTGCTTGAGAGCATATGTGACATTGATGGCATCAACGTCTAGTGTGGTTTGTGAATGTGGGTCATGGAATATGGACCAACAAGTGAAATATGGCTCTAATATTACCCAACTCATGACACTGATTTACGAGGTGGTTGGGTCTATTCCATAGGCCACACATGTGGGTTGATTTTGAAAATCCTGAAGAAGGTCATTTTGTCTTCCTTCTAGATCCTGACCAATGTTGGTGGGAGTTGACATGTTGTAGGCTGCCTGGTTGTTTCTAAAGTAGTGTTTTATCCTCAAATACACATGAGCTAGACTTAAATCCATCATCCCCCATTGGTGTGGTGTTATCTGGGGATTTTCTATCTAGTTCTACTAACACTGAGTTCTCAATGATGAATCAATGCATGAAATCAAATGTTTCATGGAATCAGGGAAGGTATGGGAAACACCGAGTATGATGGTTTCATGGACAAATGTGGAAACTATGATGCATGTGTCTAGGTTTGTTGCATGGGGAAAAATGTAGGGTAGGGTAATAACTCCTAAAATTCGCATAACTTGGGATATTGGTTAATGAGATGATATGGTTCTTCGCGTAAAGTGCACAAGGAGGTATGTTGGGTGTCAATGATTCTGGTTGTCTCCACGTATGGTGGGAGGTTGAGTGATGAGAAGAGGAATATGATCATGAAGCTTCTTCCCCAACAACATAAAAAAAGGTTTTGGATCCATAATCTGCCATTCGTGTGGTTGGTAGTGATGGGGTAATGGTATTGGCTTGGTTGAGTGCACCTAAAGCATCTCAATATCGAGGGATTTTGGGGCAATGATGAGTGTAATTCCAATATTTTTTGCCTATAGTGCATGCATGTTTGTGTGCAATGGCTTATTATGTGCAAGTGTGGTATTTTATCCAATAGGTGGAGAAGGGTTCAATGGTGCTTTTAGCGAATGTAGAAGAGCTTTTAACACATTTAACTTGGGGCACATATTGGTAGGGTTCCCAACTACTTCACACAAAGTTCAAGGTGGAGGTATCCTGGAGTAGGAAGTGTTTGCAGCTTCCACCTTTGTGTAGATTTTCTTCCAAATCCATCGCATTCAATTCCTTTTTCGATCGACGTTTTGAACCAGCAATGGTTGTTCATCTTCAGGATGTGAAAGAATTAATTGAAAGACTGGACTTATTTGTCAAATATATATAGAGATGCATGAGATTCTTAGCCGCTAGGTCTTTAAATTATTTTTAATTGTTCTATTTAATTGTATTATTGTTTAATTTTATTAGTACTAATCATTTCATGTTTTAATTCTATCTATTTTAATTATGTTTTCTTTAATTAATTTAATTATATTAATTTTTTAATTTAATTGTTTCTTTTAATTATTTTAATTTTAATTGATTTATTAATTAAAATTAAACTACATATTCATGTTTATTAATTAATTAATTAAAATTGATGTATATGTACATATACGTATTTGTTTATTAATTAAAATTAAATATGTATATTAGTTTTAATTGTTATGATCCTATTTGTTAATGCTTTAATTTTTAATTTATCTTATGATGCGTTGTCTAATTCTAGTGAATTATTATTTTAAATCATTTTAATTTTAATTAATTTATAAATTAAAATTAAAATGTATATCCCTATTCTAGTTATGTTAATTAATTCTTTAGTTAATTCAAATTATTTTAATTTTAATTAATTTATTAATTATTTTTTTTTTCTCGGTAAAGCTAGCTAATCTATTATATTATATACAGGTAAACATTACATGCAAAAAGACAGGCCGTCCAGGGCCAACTGTGGCACCTTAAATAGCTTTGCTTGACACAGAATTCGCCCTCGCAGGGGCAGCACCTCCAGGATATACCAAAACTTATGACACAGAGTTGATCTCAGACAGTAATGAAACGGCCCGCGCAGGGGCTTCCAACAAAAAAACTCATAGTAGACCTTGCCATGACGCATAACAGATAGACACAAAATATGAAAAAGAACTGAAAGTATACAAACATAGAAATGTAGCATAGTCCAAATACCAGACGAGACCTCTAACCTATACCAGACCCGAGAGAGGGAAAAGTAAGCCGGAGAGTGCCTCTGGGGATTAATCCTCAGGCTCTTCCTCAATGATGTAGCTCCAGCCTTGGCCTTCAGGGATGCCTTCCCACAATGCCATAGGATCCTTCGCTGTGGCCGGCGGTTCCTGCTCTGGAGGTCGGGGAGGGGCTTGCTGAAGCTCCTTCCCTGAATTGCCCTTTTCAATTGGTGGCTGCAGCACTGGACTTTCCTCACGATTGCCTTCTGGAAGTATCTCAGCCAAAACCAGTTGCTTTCCATCTTCATTCCCCTCAGGAACCTTCGTAAAGAGAACTGAGATATGAGCGTTAATGCCTGCATTTTCCCGCGAGCTGCCCAGGGTGAAAACAACTGAGCCGAATGCTGGAAGCACGGACTCTCCTCCATTGGAGTTGTCGACCTCCAAGAACTGACTGGCTAGAATTGGTATGGCTCCCGCCCTCCTGTAGCAGTAGCAGCAGCAGCAGTGATGGTGTACATCCACTGCAGGGGGGCGTGAAGATGCACCACGCCCAGGTCCCCTCCTACTCGGCTGTCTTTCACGTAGTCGCACCATATTTTCCGCGGCTCCTTCAACTTGATCCAGGACCGAGCTAGTGGGCTTGAAGTCTCTGCTCTCACTGCCAATTGAGTGCCGTCCCCGAATTGATTCAAGGCAGAGCTCAACTGCCCATAAACCGCGCACAGGATTAGCAAGTAGGATGCGAACTTCGCCCAAGTGAATGCCTTCACTCTTCGCATCAATTGTGCTCCATTTGCCCTCAGAATTCTGTTCCCACCTGAGGCATTCTCCAGAGTCGAAATGGCTATTTGCAACAGCAGTGGCTACGTTTTGAAGGAGAAGAGCGTCCACCGGACGAAATTCCTCCAGAGCCTGCACCACACAAACCTTACATTGCATATGTGCCTGCAGTGATCCGTCACCCTTATAAATTCTTGCAACATTCCCTCGATAGGTGCTCTCCATAACTGCTCCCTGCAACAACAACTCTTCATCTGGCGTAGCATTGAATGCCAAGAGCTCGGGTTGTTGATCTTCATACCTCGGCGGAAGCGTGCAATAACTGTTCTGCGTTAACACGGGGCGGCACATGCTGGGCATGTGGCCCGTCCCTGGCTGACGTGCTAACACACGCATCCGGGGAATTTATTAATTAAAATTAGAATACATGTCGATGTTTATTTATTAATTAACTCTTTATTTATTATGTTTAATGAATTATTATTTTAATTATTTTAATCCTAATTAATTTATTAATAAATATTTTAATTCTAATTAGTTTATTGATTAAAATTAAAATACATATGTAAGGGTTATATTTATATTTATTTATTTATTTTAATTATTATTTATTTTATTTTATTTTATTTTATTTTATTTATTTATTTATTTTTATTTTTATTTATTTATTTATTACTTATTATTTATTTATTATTTATTATTTATTATTTATTATTTATTATTTATTATTTATTATTTTATTTATTTATTTATTTATTTTTAATTTATTTTTTTTCTTTTTTATTTTTGCTGAATTGGTATACTCCTATATTGATACAAAAATATGATTACAGAGAGGCAGATGCCTGGAGAGTTCTAGCCCAAGAGATGGCATTCTTACAAAAGACGCTTGATGTACTGAATAGAGGACCTGCATAGTGACTTACTTCAAGACTTGAAGTTTCTGAAAACATTAGACTCAGTACCATGACAGTGACCAAAATCTGACCCAGACATTGACCAAGAACTCACTTGTAAACAGAAAGCCCCTAAACAGAGACCAGCATACAAGAGATTGCGACCCACATAGGGGAAACCGACAAGTAAAAGTTGAAAGAGACCTGAATCTGGGAGCTTAAAAACATGAAAAACTATGTACTAGAGGGGATTACACGTCTTCCTTCAGCAACTGACCAAAACCAAAAGACACGGACCTGTTCAATCTTCATGTGAGGTTGTTGTCTGTTCTTCAACAATTCGGCACCCAAATTGGTCTGGGTCTTCAAACTCAAAGGGATGGCCCACTATACCTGAAGTACCGCCTCCTGCTAGTGCGCTCGGGCCAACATGTGTATTCGGATTCAGAATTTCCGAGCCACTTGTATCTCTACGATGAGAAACGTTCTGGTCTACCATCCGAGGTTCCAGAGGAGCTCCAAGATTGACCTCCCTCGAACCCACAGCATCCTCACACATCTCGATGATGACTAACACGATAAAGGATGAATTTCCTAGAGTACAGGGGAAGCGGAAGCGATCTGTGTGTGAGTGTGAGTGGTGAGAGTAAAATTTTGTTATGACTTGCCCTCTTCCCCTACCCCTGCCACTTCTGGTTGCAGGATATCTATTACAACAGAATTTCAAAGCCTCAGATGAGGGGTCTGAGGTTGTGGAGGAAGGCTGGTGGGAGACACAGCCTCAAGAGCTGCCTCATCTGCAACCCATCTTGGTGCGCTCTCTGGGAATTTTAAAGTGAGAAGAACAAACAACCGGAGAGGGAATGGAGAGGTGGCTATAGAGGAAGATGCACACTGGACGAAAAGAGCCTGAACGCACTGATAACTGTCAGCACCTTGAGATAGAGCCTGACAGTGCCCTGTTCTGTTTTGAGAGCGAAGAGCTGCCACCTTGCTGAACTTGAATGAGCGCTGAGGGGAAACAGGAATGAAGACTAGGTAGAGCGCCATTGCAAATAAATCAAAATCAATGGAGGGCAGCGTTAATGCTGCATTTACTATGTTTGTGTGCAACCATAACTCTTGCCTCCTGCGAATCCATCTAGTGGCTGTGAGTGGCCAGGCGCCCACTCTCCACGCCACCTTCGTACCACTATCCGGACTACTCACCTGCATCCAGGATATTTTAATTAGTTAATAATTCTGATTGTTTATTAATTTTAATTGTTATGATTCTACTTGTTTTTGTTTTAATTTTTTATTTGTTTAGGAGGCGTTGTCCTATTTAATTGTTTTAATTAACCCTTTAGTCATTCTATTTGATGAATTGTTACTATTGTTTTGTTTTATTATAATTGATTTTACTATGTTTATGTCTAAAATTTTAAATTTTAATCATATATTTGATTGTTTATTAAGGTTTCTTATATAATGTTTATTGGCACCGACTAGCATAGATGCATCCATTGCTTTTTGTTGGGTGTTAACCTAAGGAGGGGCTACAGGAATGATGCATGTCAAGGTGATACCTGAGTTTGCTGACATGGCCTGATGGGCCATATACTAGATTGGTATTACTAGAGCTAGATTGGGAAATGTGAGTGTTGTGATGACTTAGTGCGAGAGAAAACCAAGTGGAGGGAATAAGAAGGGAGTTTGGGTGATAACATATGGTAAGAATGTAGAATCAACAACTTCATTGTTTTTGGTATCTCAAACTAGTTCCATATCTTGAGGGGTGTTTGATGAACTCATCATGCACACCAGGCCTCCTATGGTTGGAGGAATATCCTCCAACACGAGTGGGTCTGTAGGTTATGTCCCAAGGAGTGTTGATGGTTTAAATTTACGAGATCCAAATTTAGTAGAGGTTGTGATCAACTTGGGAGAAGATCTGATAAAAGGTAGCACACCATGAGGGGTAATTACTATTCCCTTCTCATAGTATATGATTTCATCGATTGTAACAATTTTCCCATCACGAGGGAACATCAGTACAGTGAACATGAAAGATGCCACTGCTTTCATTTCATACATGTATCTTCTACCAAGAAGGATTTTGTAATCGAACTATGCGTCCAACACTTCTATGTTAATGAGCACTGTTTTACTGACAAGTTGTATTGGAACACCTTGGTATAGGCCTATGGGAATAGAAGAGCACCGATCATATGCTCTAAGAGTGATTTCATATGGTTTGAGTTCGGGAGATCAATGTTTTTTCCAAACAGTTTTGGACATAATACATGTGGATGCTCCCTTATCAACTATGCAACGGTGGATGGTGATATTTTGGAGTGAGACTAGAATTTGAAAAGTGACAGCTGATGGAATACATGGGGTAGATTTATCAAAGTCAAGGAACATTAAGAAATAATTTGCAATTTTGATGCCTCATAATCCATAAATTAAGGCTTTCCATTAGGTTGAGAATGATTGCAAAACTTCCAACATTGAATGAAGGAGTTTGAGCTAAGGCATCAATTATGAGATAAATTTGAGCTACCTTTGAGTTATGTCCAGTTTGCCATAAAGGCCCTTTAACCATATTTTGGATGGGTTATGTGGCATATCAAGGGATTTTCAAAGGTGTTGTAGGTTTTGCTGTAGTCAAGGTGGAATGATTGGTTTCTGGTGGAGTTTTGTATTCTTGGTTGCACATCTGAAGGAGAATGTATTCCCCTGCAATGAAAATATCGTGACTTGAGGTACTTTGGGAACTTCCTCCAGGAGGATTTTGATAATGCTGTTGGGAGGGTTCATGCTAGGTATTTACCACTCCTTGATGGGGGAAGGGATGTTTCGTTACTGTAGTTTTTTATTTCCCCACCTTGCCTCCCACTGTCCTTCATCCTCTTCAACCGAGGGAGTTGTGGGCAATGATGGGTGTAATGACCACACTCCCCACAAATGGCAGAAACATGATTAGTCTCTAGAGTTATGTTCTTTTTTTTTTCCTTTCTGTGTTGTTATTGGTTTTTCCGTAGTCTAGGTTCCGGATGGGGTTGCCCCCAGCTAGTGCCTAAGGGGGGTTTTGTTGATGGTTACCCCCTGTGAAAGCTCAACCTTGGGCTTGTTCTTTCATTTCTTCTTAGCAACATTGGGGGGAGTATCTGTGTTTATATTCTTAAATGATTGTTGTTGTTTAGGGAGATATTAATGCTGAAAATCAACCCCTGCATTATTTTGTGTTGGTTGGTTATTCTGTTGAGGTGGTGAATAAGGGAAATATTGGTTCCCCTATCCTTTGTTAGCATATGTGCATTGGGAAATGGAAAATTCTTCCGTGGTCCTAGGGGGATATGTGTTTCCTATGGGAGAGGATATTGGCTACCTTATGTGGGTAGATAGTGGCTACCCTACGTGGGAGGCTATGGGCCTACTTGCATAGTAGGGTTATGTAAGAGGGTAGGTCGACCAGGGTAATATCCTATGTTTTGAGGTGCATGTGTCACATGTGTGGCACCATATGGTAGGCCACTCTATGAATTTCTAGAGTCCTAGAAGTTGTTTCCTAGTTGGTTTTGGGTTATGGCCCCAATCAATCAGTCTGCAGCACCAGATGCACATGGTAACTCAGGTTTCAAGGTTTGCAAGCGAGGTGCATCTAGAAGTAAATGGTAGAGGTATCGAGATTGCGATAGCTTCTTCCTCATTTTTTGGGGAGGAATTTTCTACATATTTTGAGATTTTTGATGTAAGATATCCCAAAAATAGGTCTAGGAGGATTTTGGCCTCTAGATGATCTTTGGACAAACTACAATGTTTTCACCACACATGGATATGGTATGATATATGTCTAGCAGATGTTTTCTTGAAATGGGTTAGGAGTTCTAGTCCTGAGTCTTGGTAGATTGGGAGTTGAAAGAATGTAAGGAATTTTTTGGCTAGGGAACTAAAGTTCCCAGGCGACTCAGAAGGTCGATCTATGGACCATTTTGCTGAGGGCCTTGTCAAGGTTTTTTGAAACAATTATAGACGAATAGTATCTTATGTAATATTATTATATGGGCTCTAAAGTTGAAATGTCATGACATGGTTACCTAGGTTTTCTCCTTTTTTCGCTTTTAATTTTGGAACATCCGAAGATAGCTTGGTGGGCATGGATGGCCAACTTTGGCAATGTGCAATAGGGTCATTAGTTAACTTTCTTAAATTAGAGACATTTAAGGAAGATAAAAATGGGACTTGCAAGTTGTCTTCCATCGTAAAATGATTTTGAACATATATATGTAAAGGGGTTCCCTAATCAAGGTGGTTACCATGGTGAGAACCACGTGGACTCCCGAGAGGGGAGTTGTGTGGGATCCCTTGAGGAGTAGTGTGAGGGGTCCCCTAAGGGGTAGCTTCTGGAGTCCCATGAGGGGTGTGAGAGGAGTGATTTGAGGATGAGGGGACTCAATCAAAGTTTCATTGGTAAAGGAATATCCTAAAATGATGGCTATGTGGTGTAATCTCTACCTAAATGGTGAGAGACCTAGCACACCTCCTAGTAATGGAGGTAGTTTTTGAAAACATCTAGAACGACAGGGAGCTATGGGGTCCCTTATGGTGGTGAGTAGAGTGTGTTTTACTTGGTGTGATGAGAGAAAAATATAAGTATCAAAGAAAGTAAATCATATACATAAAACAAAGTGAAAATAAAATGATTACTTTCCCATTGACATATGTTATGTGATCAATTAAAAAAAATGGTTCTCGTTTGTTTTTTTGTATGATAAAATATCCTATAAAGACCTATTCATCCTTTTCACTGTCAAAGTTAACAATCCTTATGGAGATATCTTCTGATGGGTACTGGGGAAACGTCCTGAGAGAACAGACAACACTTTCCAATAGCCGAAGAATGAACCAAGGTAACACATGAGACTTTAGTGTTTGCCATACCTCCACCTATATGGAAGGATGCCCTAATTTTAGCCACTAAAATACCTTCATCCTATGGGAGAAGTCGAGTCTTTACCTTCTTGGTAGTTAGTTACCAGTATCGATCACTAGATGTGTTGGGTAGCCCCAAATAGTACTGTATGCACTAGACCTAATTTGAACCCCTTACGAATAAGGTCTCCTACATTCTCACATAGTATTTTCCATGGGATGATGAAGGATTTTAAGCACCCTAAAAGTGAAATTCTATCTTTATAAGATGTATTATGACCATCGTGGCTTATGGTATGCCTACCCCCAATGGCTCAAACTTGAATTATAAGTTCTTTTATGGCTCCTGTGGGGAAATTTAGTTGGTTCAAGTTATGGTTTCTTTTAGGTGTCTTTATTTTATTAGGGTGTGAGAATGTAAGAAAAAATAAGCTAAGTACAAAAAGCTCTAGAAAATGGATGCATTCTTATGCAAAGCTTATAGAAGATTAGTGCGTGATGTGTAATGCATGTACAAGTGGCAGAGTGAACACACAAAGTGTGATAATATATGGATATGTGGTGATCCATTAAAATATCCTCTAACTACACTTCATTTTGATTGTTTCTTGCAAGAAAAATAAATAATGTGTGGATAATGGGCCACTTACTCTTTTTTCGTATTACACTATGTGTGCCTAAAGGGAGATGGAAACTCAAATGCTTTAGGAAAGCTTTCATATGCAAGCCCAGCCTAAAAGATGCAATGGAAGTAGAGCTTACTTACTTTATCTAGTAACACTTGGTCCTAGTCCCAACAACTAATGAAAATAAAAATGCTCTGGTTAGTAACAAGATGTGTGGATAATGGGCCACTTACTCCTTAGTAATTAAGCTATGTGAGTGTTGAAAAATAATAAAATAAGCTGAAAAGTATGTGTGGAATGTGGCAACTTACTTTTCCCCTAATTAATCTATGTGAAAAATTGAAATAAAAACAAATATAATCTAATTTTACTCTACTAATACTGATTATTAAAGAAATTAGGAAATCTAAAATAATTGGAAAAGGAATTCAGAGGTGGAGGAAATTAACTAAAGGCTGCCAATCACCCAAGAAAAGAAAATTACAATGGTTTTTTGTGCTCTATGTAAACGGTGGTTTTTCCTATGCACAAAAGTGCATGCATCTCCGTCTAAACAAAAGTTGCACAAACAACAAATTTTTTTGAACATTGAGGCTTTTTGACTGAGAACAGGTCCAGAAGGTCCTACAAAAATTCCAGAGAGATGTTAAATGCACCAAAAAATGATAATGCATATAGGAGGTCCCGCAAAACGACCATTAGAGTAAAATATGACCAATGGAGTCGCCAAATCTGTGTAGATGCTTTTGTAGAAATGGGGCACCAAAAGTCACGTTCTTAGCAGTTGGTTTTTCCCTGAAAAGAAATTTCAAATAGAATTGGGCATTGTTAGTGGACAAACATGAGAAATTAAACATTGAAAATGGTGAGAGCAATGCATACATAGAAAAAATGAAAAACTAAGAAACAAAACACATAAATAATGCTTTATGAAGCAAACAAGTCAATAACATCATGGAAACGAGATCCCTTTATTGAATTATAAAAGAAGAATATAAATACAATAGATGAATATTAAACACTTGAAGAGAATTCTTCGAGAAAAGGTGCTAAAATATCCTCAATGAGGAGGTTCCTTTCTTCACTTTCTTTGGAAGATTCTCCTCTCTATCAAAGAAGTATCAAGGCTTTCTCAATGGTGAAATCCTCTCCACACTAGAGTGTTGGATTATTGAGAAACAATTTTTCCAACAAGTAATGCTCTACTTCCTCTTCAATAGTGGAATGCAGGATTGTTTGAGAACACTTTTTCTAGCATAACATTTCCTTGTCTTTGGTCCACCAATGGCATTTTTATATAGAATTTTGAATCCCTCTTCCCTTTCTTGTTTCATTAATGATAAAATTACCCATGAGTAGGACAAGAGGATCCCTTGGGGGATTCATATCTTCAGGGCAACTCAAATTCAGTTGTCCTTGACAAGAACATGTCATATAATCTCATCTTCCATGTGTTTGAAGTGGTCCCAAATCGTTCGTTCATATTTTCTTCGACCATGTGGCTATCAAAGGAAAATCCACGTGGGTGCCAATTTCGGCATTTGGATAGGTCGCGCACCTCAATTTTATGCATAGAACTATGGAAAATCTTCACCTGTATGTTTTCTTGGACAAATTTGAGTGCCATATGGATTTTCAAATGCATGTTCAATTTTATGATATTAAGAAAGCGGTTAGGCTTCAAGCCTTCGTAGTGTGCATATGCACTTAAGAGGAACTAGGAGGGAACAATTAATCGATTCAAAGGAGTGCACTCAAATGAGGGGTTCAGGCTTCGTGATTGCACCATACACTCTTTAAAAGAAGGATGAAGGCTTCGTGCTTCAAGAGTGCACCATGAGTTCAAAGGCTTCATGCTTCAAGAATTCTCCATGTGCCTTAAATTATGTGTGCTTATTGATTGTGAGATGTTATTCAAGGGGAGGTTTTGTGCTTTGTGAGTGTGAGATGTGCTTAAAATATTTAGGCTTTAGGAGTGCACCTTTAGCTCAGTGTCTTTGTGCTTCAAGAGTGTGCCATCCACTTTTTTGTAAGATATAGAGGATTGTTTTTTGTTCCATAGTTCGCTTCATTGTTTCTAAGTATGCTCAAAGGATCCTTGTTGTTCTAAAGTGTGTTTTTTCACTAAGAATTTGATTTTTTCTTCATTTTTTTGAAGTGTGCTTCAACCTGAGAGGGCACAATTCTCTCCATCAATGGCCGCTTGTTCATCTGGTATACTCTTTTCTCTAAGGGAGGTAACATAAGGCTTGGTGACTTATCCTTAGGAAGTGCTAATGCACTATGAGTGGTAGGGGACCTTATAAATTACTTAGTGCATAGTTATGGTAGGAAATATATGTCAATGAGGCTCATGAATAAGTTGTGCTTATCACCTAGTAAGAGGGTTAGGGCATTTAGAACATTCATTGGGCTGAAGGATGAAGAAAATCTCTCAAAATGGCTCAGTGTGGGACCAACGAAGTAGGATAAACAAATTCACCTGAGCATGAGTCAAACATGGACCACACACATAAATTTCATCAATACAAGCCCATAGGATGCGCAATACTCATGAACAATAGTAACACCTTATAATAACAACAAAGTGATAACTATTTCTAAGTGTGATAGTTGAAACGATACATTACAACACTTAGAACACAACTTATGATAGAAGTGACAATTGTTGTGAAAGGGTACACTAAGCTAAAGGAATGTATCTAGAGAATATTTTAATTATATGTAAGACCATCTACTGTAGAAGAGTGAGTCAGAACTAACTTCCGTTATACAAAAAGGCGTGACATGAAAACACAAAACTAATACCTACGACAGGAGGAAAAGATGAAGATGAGACTTGCAAAATATGAATGAAATTAAAAGAGACACATTCTAGAGAGAAGATAACAAGGAAAAAAAACACTAATTAAAGTAAAAGAAATTAAAAAAGACAACCACAAATGTTGAGAAAACTCTCTGTAATAAAAGTTAAAACATAACCAAAGTGAGGGAGAATGCAAATGAAAGTGCACAATGATTGTCGTCATGAGTTGAACATGATAATGGTAATGTCTTTATGGATGGTGCTATGCCTTTTCAATATTTCATAAAGGAAGTGTTCACATGAGATCATCAAAGATTGTGTATATGAGTGCAAGTGACTTGTAGACTTAAACACGTTTCAGAACTTCAAATGACATGGAGTAACCATAGAGTGAAAGATCATAAGATCCTCAAAAGGCTTGAAAATTCAAGTGTGAGAAAAAATTTTGAGGCTGTTGATTGCAGTGAAAATAATGATATATGTATAAAATCTAAAACTATTTTCCAATGTTCAATTCCATTTAACGCAACAAAAAGACACTCAATATAATAGGAAAGTTGAAAGCATATCTTTAGAAATTTATAGGAAAAATTATCATAACATTAATGGAAAGTCATATTTAGTTACAATTTTATTCATAATAAAATGTCAATGATTATATCCATAATTCGGATATCTAAAAGATCATATCCAAACATAATCACAAAATACAAAACAGTTGAACATAGTCGAAATTGTGCAAGAAAAACTATAAAGTAAATTCATTTGTTCTAGTGGAAAATGGGATTGCATTTTCGTAAAACATAACACTAAAAAATCATATAAAACAAAAAAAAAATTGTATATATTAATTAGAAAATATTACCATAAAAGCTAAATTCTCATATACATAAAATCAATTGTTTAACAATTTGAAAATACTATTGATTTTAACAATTTGAAAATAATTACACTATGGAAAATATTTTTTTTGTGACTACTATTGTTAGATGTGTTACAAGTAGATAAATCATTGAAAAAATGCATTCACCATAGTTTTAATGTAAGCATTTTCCGGAGCAACTGTAACTTCCATTTTCATGTTTTTAGCGAGAATCTCTTTTTCAAATTTTCTAGTTCTTCTTGCACCTCAACAACTGAGACAAAGTTATGCTTATTGACTTGATAAAAATTAATTAGCCATGTTTCAATGTGTTCTGAAGTAAAATCAGTGATGCTATGAAATATTTTATCATTTTTTGTTTTTTTTTTGCCACAATTTAGCTTCTAGCACCTCACTTGAATTAACTCATAATTCTGTAGGATGCGTGGACTGCCTAAACATTTTATACTATCTATTACCATAAGATAAGAATGAAATTTAATATTGCATATCATCCCAATGAGAATTTATGTACTCAAGTGTAATGATCCTCTCTACCCATCCAACTTCTAATTACTTAATTAGACTAACATCTGGAAGTTGCTGGTTTTTCATTTTAATGTCATAGATTAGTGCTAGCCTTTAGCTAAAAGTAACTAAACCATTTCTAATGAATTTCATGTCTTCCTAAAGATTATTGTTAACCTCATCATTTATTTTTGCACATGCGTTAATTCAAAAATTTATTTCCATTCATCACCAATAATTTCTAATTATTCGTATATGTTTTCCAGGATATGTGAGTTACCTGAATTAAGCATATTCACAACCTTGTTAGATGTTTCCATGTTGTAGTAGTGGAAATTTACAATGAAGGTGACTCTATTTCCAATGGATTCCTTAACAAATGAGCTGGATTTATAATGTCTTCTAGTTCTTTATTCTCCTTTTCTGTCTGAGATATTTTGTAAGCACTTTGGTAAAAAATTGAGTAATTGCATCATTGGTAGATTGATGCAATACCAGGAGCCCCTTTGTGTCAACATCAGACAGATCAATATCCACTTCTTGTTCGTAAATAATCATTTTATTTTAAACATTAAACTTTTCAACTCTTGCTTTTTAGTGCCTTTTCCATATTTTGCACTTTTCAATGTCATAGTATAGTCATCTAAAATAATGTCCTCTTCTGAAATTCGATCCATTATTTTCTAATTCTCTGCTAAATTATTAGTAACCCAGTTAGGTGGTATACTAATTCATTTTCCACTTCTATAGCCTGATGAATGATTTCTCTATTTATCATACTTTTTGGCTTGGTTATTTGAATTGTATGCCTTTTTTATAGAAATAATTTGTGAAGATTATTGTCCTCATATTTATGACATGATAGCTCACTAATAACCAATTTTTTAGAACCAAGAGTTTTTCTCTTTCCTAGATTTGAGTATTAGGTTGCACTAGTAGATGGTGTGGAAGTTTGAGAATTTTGTGTAAGATTTAGGGTTTTTTTCCTCTGTCTTGCTTCTAGGTTAATGTTAGTGTCTTGAGCTACTCTTTGAGCATCCATTGTTGATATTTTATATTTGTTTCTTTGCAAATTTTATAAACTATGTGGTGCATAAACATAGTTTGAAATAGACAATGATTTCGACACACTATTTGCTAACATATTATGAGATGAAAATATATGCATTGGTTCTTTCTTTGATGAAATTTAGGTTATTAGAGAAAAGTAAAGGTAGATAGAAAAAGTAAAGGAGAAATCAATAATAAATTGAAAAAATGGAATGTGTGTTGCATGTGATAGATTTGATGATATGTAATGAGTATTGCATGTGCTAAAACATTTTCTAGAGTTCTTGTGTTCATAATGTGTGAAAGGAGAAAATAAAAATCCCTAAACAATTTTGTGGAAAAGAAATACATTATAAGGAAAATTATGTAGAACTTGAGAAATTGAAAAAATGAATTGTTGAATAATGTTGTGCCCAACCAATTTTGAGCCCTTGTAATATCCTCCTATTAGGTATTTTTCTTTAATCATTCGCTTTGATAAAAATGGCAGTGGAGCCATAATGATACTTTGAATAAATGGTTGTAAATAAGTATTTTCTTATTAATCATATATATATATATATATATATATATATATATATATATATATATATTGAAGGAAAGTTCTGCACTTGGAGAAGGCACTCGAGAATGAGATTGGATAAATTCTTCATGATAATGATTCTAGAAGACTCTAGATAAGACTAAGAGATGGGAGAGAAAAAAATCCCTTAGCAGTGCTTAGCTCGATAAAGATGCTAAGCTAGTTGAACTTAAAGCACTATTGGAGAAAAAGGTGGGCTTTAAAGGAAAAAGCATATTTAAGAAAGAAACAAAGCTCGTAAAAGGTAGGACACCACTGAAATGGAAACAATAGCATGAAGAAGGGTAATAATTACCCATAGAGGGAATCAATGGGGGTTTTTGATTCTTTGGAAAACAATCTTAGATATGGGGGAACTAGAAGGCAGTTCGTGGTTGTGTGGTCGATGTCTTTCTCTAGTGCAGGCTTCACAGTGAATAGGACTGCAATTTACTGGTTAGATGTATGAATGTTAATGGATTTAGTTCTTTTTTAAATCGTATTATAGAATAAAGGATAGAACTTTGAATTTGAACAAGAAATTGTTATGAGTTTTATTTACTGTTAGAAATTGCTAGTTGTTATTATAGGTTAGCAATATATATTGATTAGAAAGAAATCTCCTTTTTATTCTGATTTGGAAGTAAAGTAAAAACAATGATATGGTTGATAATAGGTTAGCATCGATCTATTGTTCATATATGTCAATGGGGTATGGATGGACTATTAAAGGACATAGGATTTTTTTAACTATAAATAAATGCAATAGCACAACTTATAATATTAATCAAAACAAAATTATATATAGTTAGACAGGAAAAATAATACAAGCACACTACTATAAAAAAGAGGTCTATAAATAAATGTTTACAAATCCTATGATAAAGTGATAAATCATGAAATGGGTTCTACTTTACATAGAACTATAATAAATAGAGCCTCTTATAGCTAAGCAAAAATTCAAGAAGTGCATTTGACTTGGCAGTTGTCAGGACGTCATGCCTATATATCATGAACCTTATCAATACTAATAACACTTCCATCCTATATGGGGGTGAATTGGCATAATTTCCAGAATGGTGTATAAACCAAATTGCTAGACAATGCATGCTTCAACAACAAGATTATGTAAACTCATTATCCAAAATGCTTGAATATCCTGTGAGTGTAAATTGGTATAAATTCATAATTGTGTATTGAACAAGTTACTAAAACTATGCATGCCTTTAATAGTTGATTTTTGTAAACTGTATAAAAGATAATCTTCAAATTAGATGCATGTTTTTTATATAAATCTAGGAATCGTATATGAAATAAACTGCAAGTTTCATCATCATGGAAGTAGTAAGAACTTATAACTAGATACAATATACAAATTCAAGCTTGTTTATGTAATAAGCACGGATACATACAACAAGTAGTAAAACCTGAAATAACATTCAGGAATGGAAAGGGATATTTATGTATATATTACTATTAAAAAAAAGATAGTGCCACAAGTATAACAAATCCTCCATATTGAAGTGTAAATGCCATTGACTTAACATAGGGGATATATCGTACTCATATGTATTTATGCCACAACCATAGGACACAAACAATCAATTTATATACAAAATACAACCAAGTTACAGTAAAAGTGGTACAATGGTATGGACACAGTCATACCCAGCCATCATTCAATTGTTTCAGCCCCAACCCACTAAAAAAATCTGCTAGAATATGAAAAGGAAAATAAAATTTGAAACCACACTCTACATAGCTAGAGCATAGCTTTAAGTTGTAGATTGAATGAAACTCCATGTAAAGTAAATGATCTAACATCGGCACTGAGAAACCACATCCGGTAACAATTGTAGGAGAGTTCTCACAGGAGAGGAGCATAAACAAAAGAAGCTCGACCCAATGGACTAAAATGTCCAAACACGGCAAGAAATAATGAGGATGATGACCATGAATAGCTAGGAGCCTCAACACTGTATATAGTAAAACAAATAAATGAGAGACACAGAAATGGAAAACTACTTCACAGGGAATACCATAATTATAGAAGACTACTAAAGAAAAGTGTACATGTAGGCCTCTTTAAGCTTACTATTAGAAAATAAAAAGTAGGAAGACACTGCGGGTATCATGGTGGGAAAACGAATTGAGTGAGAATATGTATATATATATATATATATATATATATATATATATATATATATATATATATGCATCTTCCATATGACATGGTCCTGGTAGCCACAATCTTGTATCACATCGAGGGGTGAAATGTCAACTACACACATGCCTTTCCCATTAAATCAAATTGTAAATGGACTTTGTAAGGCAACAAACTTGGTATAAGAGGAATCCCCTTAGAAGGGTAACATAGCAGTCATGCAAGAAAATAAAACAAAGACAAGCCATGCCAAATAAAAATTCATGAAAACATAACAAACCCTCGTACCCTAAGGTACATTTCACTCATATATCAATGAGTGAAGGGAATGAATTCAGATGCAGAGGCTGGACTAGTGATGCAACCCACTATCCTTCCTTCTGTGCTTAGATTTCATTATGTAGCAAATAATTGAGGGAAAAAATAAGAAGAGGGTACTGGAACTGACAATTATTGACTTCATTAAGACATTACAGGCCAATCAAAGAACTCAAAAAAATTCAATGGGAAAGCCTCTCAAGCCAACAATAAGCCTCCAAATGGCATACCTAGTGTACCGAGAGGCATAGGTGAAAACCCAGTCAGTAAATCAATAGCCAAGGCTTTGTAGAAATAGACAAGCGAACCCTGCATTCCTATAAAATACAACAATTAAGGAATTTAACATAAACGATAATTTAAATTAAAAACCAAGATTGCATTAGCAACAAGAGGACCAATACATTGTCATAAATTAGAAGAGGGTTTCTTGACCTGGTATTATCGTGCCAGAAATGGTCATTGAGAGTGCATTCTAACCCTAATAATGGTGATACACCTTGAAAGTGCCCTAGAAAGTAGCTGCAAGACATAAAAGTCATGGGTAACATTGAAGAAAAGCGCAGAGTATCACAGAAGAAACCACCATAGTTTGAGAAAAAAGTTATGGATAAACATTATAATAGGTGGAGGGGTGTTGTGGTTGGATTTTCCATGGCACACATAGTAAACTAGCTGTCAAAGTGAAGACATAGGGGAAGCCTCGCTATCGCCAAAAGGAAAAGCCACCAAGCAGACAGGGGAAAAATGAATGGTCAATAGGGTTGGATTTTGATTTAGAGTTGTAGGCTCAGGTCATATTCATTGATAACCATCATTACATCTCAGCCATCCACAAATGCCAACATCTCCAGTGACCATGTGAGACCCATGTCACTACATCCACGCAGAGGGGAGTGTATGGTCAGTGAGAATCCCAATGTAGGACGTAGGGAATGTGATCCGGATTTAAACAGGAATGCAACAAATTACAGAGATAACCATATACACAAAGATGCAGCAGAAATAATGCTTCATTTCATTAAAGGAAAATACTGAAATATGCTTACAACCAGAAAATGGAAATAAACTAGCTGGGGCGATGGTAGCTTATCTCTGAGAAGAGATGTGATGGCTACATGCCTCTGAACTGTGTTACAATGAGGCTCGAAGGCCTATTTATTGTTGAGAAACAATGGAAAACCCTTAACATTCCAAAACCTAACCCTAGGAGATGAAACGCCAAACTGTGGGCCCCGTTTGGGTTAAATTGGTACATCAATTTCCCAGGGTCGTAACTTTGGCATATGATCTCCGTTTGACGCATACAATAGCTCGTTAGAAATATCTATCCGAGTACTACCATTGTTGGAACGAGCAACATGGATCCCCAAAAAACGTCGTTTAGGGCCTCAAAATGGCTCCGGAAGTTTAGGACCCGAAAAACTGCTAAAAATAGTAAGTTGTGCTACAATTAAGGAAACTGAAAATGATGAGAAAGACAATGGTGGGGGTCCAGGTGGATTTGGCAGGTGGCCACCAATATCCACCTGGATCATTCCTCCCCCTTTAGGAAGCAATGGTCCCCATTGCGTTGAGCTCCTCCATGAGATGAGGAAACTTTTGCTGAACTTGTTCCCTGGTGAGCCACTTGCCCTGCTGAAGGAATTGGCCTGCTTTGACAACTCGATACAGTTGGATATTCTGTTGGCGAGTGTTCTTGATCTGTTTGTCCATGATCCGATCAATTGCAGCTTGTTCCATGCAATCTGGATTTAATTCTGTGGGTTTGAGCTGTTCTGCAATGTCGGATGTGTCTAGAAATGGTGGAAAGTATGGTCGAAGGTGGTCCACATTGAACACTGGGTGCAGGCCAAGGAATGGGGGAATGCTGAGCTCAAATGCATTGTCTCCCATAGCCTTAGTAATGGTGTAAGGACCATATCAGAGTGGTCTCAATTTCCGATAGGCTCCAGTAAGGCGTTCCTTTTGCAAATGCAACCAGTCTTTGTCGCCCACCTGAAACTTGTGTGGCACCCGGTGTTGATCATGTCGCTGCTTGTACTTGGCATTTGATTTCTCAACAATATCATGGACCTGCTGGCGAATATGTTGGATGCGCTCAATGAAGCTAGTGGCCTTATCTGTTTCGGACTGGACATGAGCTGAATTCATGTGAGTAGCTGCAAGTGGCATGGCCACATCAATGGGGCATAGTGGCTGGAATCCCAAACCCACCTGAAAAGGGCTATGGCCAGTGGAGCTGTGAAGAGCTCGGTTGTAGCTGTGCTGAACATAGGGGAGGCTCTCGTCCTCTGTGCGTGGATGCTTTGAGTTATACATGCGCAGAATGTGCACAATCATCCTATTGACAACCTCTGTCTGGCCATCAGTTTGAGGATGGAAGGCTGTGGACTTTGTGAGTTTGGTGTCCAACATTGATTAGAGACTGAACCAAAATGTGCTGAGAAACTGACTGTCCCGATCTGAGATGATAGACTGTGGGATCCCAAAGTGCACCCACACTCGTTCAAAGAAGAGTTTAGCAGTGGCTTCTGCTGTGATATTCTTCTTGCAGGCCATCATAATGGCCATCTTCGAGAACCTGTCGACGACCACAAAAACACATTCATTTCCATGCTTAGTGGAAGGAAGGCCTGACATGTAATGCATGGAGATGGATTCCCAAGGTCGACTAGGGGTAGGCAACGAGGTATAGAGGTCGTGATTCTTAATGGTCGGTTTGGCAATGGCACAGGCAGTACATGATCTGGTGTACTTCCCAACATCCTGTCGAAGATTCGGCCAATAGAAATAATTTTGTAGTACTGCCACTGTTTTCTCGACCCCGAAATGCATAACAGACCGATTGTAGTGTGCTTCCCAAATCATCTTGGCACGCTCGCTTGAAGGAACACAAAGGTGACTGAGGTGGCATAATAGGGCATCCTGGAGGTGAAAATTTGCAACATGCCGACCCTCCAAGAGTGTCTGGTATGTGTGGCCGAATTCTGGGTTGCTTTTGTAGAGAAGTGGCCAATCAGAAGTCTCGTGCCCACAAGAGTTGGGCACGGTGGTTAACGCCATGATCGGTGGTCGACTGAGGCAATCTGCAACATTATTGGTGCTGCCCTTCTTATACTTGATATTCAAATGGAACTGTTGCAGGTATGTAGACCACTTCTGATGGCGATCATTCTGCAATTTCCCTTGGGTCTATATGAACTGCAGGGGTCGGTGGTCTGTGTGGATGACCGTTTCCTTCCCCAAAATGTAATGCTTCCATTGTCAGCAGGCCTGTACAATGGAATACATCTCTTTATCATAAGTTGGGTACTTCCGGACTGTGTCTGAAAGTGTTTCACTGTGATATGCCACTGGATGTCCATGTTGAGTAAGGACTGCCCCAATAGCATAGTCAGAGGCATCTGTCTCGACCTCAAATGGTTGTTGTAAATCTGGTAACGCGAGCACTGGTGCCGTGCAGAGGCGATCCTTCAACTCCATGAATGCCTTCTGTTGAGATTCAGACCAAAAGAACTTTGCTTTAGCCCCTCCCTTGGTGACTTGACTCAAGGGCCAAGAAATATGAGAAAACCCCAACACAAACCTGCGGTAGAAGTTGGCAAGACCTAGAAAGCTACGGAGCTCTATTAGAGTGGTTGGAGAGGGCCAATCCCGAATGACTTGGATCTTGGCTGGATCGACATGCACCCCCTGTTCATCAATGATGTATCCCAGATACTGAACCTGGGTCATGCCAAAAGTGCATTTCTCCAAATTGGCACATAGCTTGTGTTGCCGCAGTGTTTCGAGAACCTGTCGGATGTGGTGGAGGTGCTCTTCCCAACTCTGGCTGAAGATCAGAATGTCATCCAAGTATACTACTACAAAGGAGTTGGTGAATGGCCGCAATATGTCATCCATTAGCCTCATAAAGGTTGCAGGAGCATTCGTCAATCCGAAAAGAGGCCCTCCTTGGATTTGAAGGCAGTCTTCCACACATCAGAGGGTTCGATTGGTATCTGGTGATATCCTGACTTCAGATCGATCTTGCTGAAATATTTCGCCCCCTTTAGTTGGTCTAGGAGGTCATCAATCCGCGGGATCGGGTACGTATTACGGACAGTGATCTTGTTTAGCGCCGGATAGTCAATACAGAGTCTCCACGTCCCATCCTTCTTCTGTACCAACACGATCGGGCTCCCACAGGGCGATGAACTCGGACGGATGTGACCTTTCTGTAGGAGCTCCTGAATCTGCCTCTTGATTTCATTATTCTCCAGAACGGAGCGCCGATAAATTGGTCCATTGGGTAGTGGCGCACCTGGGGTCAGATCGATGGAGTGCTTGACTTGACAGTGTGGAGGAACCCCTGCCGGGGAGGTGAAGATGTCCTCATACTCCTCCACATCTTGTCCATCAGTAGTTGTCATGCAGAGGGACCCCGTCTGGAGGCCGCGGCCACTGTCTTCTTCTTTCCTTGAGGGAGTATCATCAGGAAAACAAATTTCCTGGTTTTGGAAATGATCTTACTGCATTGTTTTGCAGTAATCAAAGAGATGGCGGCAGGTGGTGCTACCTCTGGTATCCTGAACAACTTATTTCCCAATGTAATAATAATAGCATGGGGTCTTGATTCATACACAGCATGTCGCTTCCACAAGTATGGTTGTCCTAGTAATACATCACAAACTTCAAGGGGAGCAATGTCACACAATACCTCATCCATGAAGGGCTTGATGTTGTATGGAAGGCGACACTGCTGGCTCACGCGAAGATTTCGTCCTTGGTGAAGCCACCCAATGGTGTATGGTTGTGGATGTGCTGTGGTCGGTAAGCCCAACCGCTTCACGACCTCTGCCGAAATGAGGTTCTTTTGACTCCCGCTATCAACAATGAACTGTATCGGGGAGCCCTTTACCCACATCTGGGAGTGGAAGAGACGCTCCTCCTCCTCTGGATCTTCGGGTTCACTTTTCTGGATCTTTGCGGTAGCAACAGTGGCGCTGGGATCCGCATCAATGATCTGCTTCCCTTTTTCATACCCCTTATCGGGTTCTGACTCAGAGTCAGAACATGCATCTGATTCTGAAACCTTTAGCTCAGCCACCAGTGACTGCTTGGCCCGACACTCACTTGTGTTGTGAGTGGAGCTCTTATGGAACTCGCACCATTTTCCAGTGTCCTTTCTCGGCTTCGCGGCATAATTCTTTGCTTGCAGCTTCGGCCGGTTGTCTTGGGCTATCCCGCCTTGGCTTTGTCCTTTGTTCTGTGGTTTAGGGGCACCTTTCCCCTGCTTTGGATTCGCAGATTCAAAGTCTTGCTTCTTTTGTTTAAACTTATGCTCAACCTTGACGGCATATCGGTATGTTGCGCCGAGCGAGGGGATGTTTAGGAATTGTATTTCTTCCTGGATGTACTTGTGCAGGAAGCCACTGTATTTGAGTATCAAATGTTGCTCCAAATCCTTGATACCCAACTTTGTGCGAAGAGTATGGAAAAGATTGGTGAACTCCGGCACGTCTTGGTCCCTTCCCTGCCGCAGCGTGGTGCACTTTATGTATTCATCCTCATAGCTTCCAACAGGGTAGTACTGCTCCTTGATGGCATCCCGGAACGAATCCCAGGTGGGTGCGGCTGAAAATAGTGAGCCAGTACTTTCATCCTTTTGCTCGCAGTAGGTTTCCCACCAGTCCTTGACGTGGGGGGCTGCTTTGAGAAGAGCAAAAACAATCTTTTCCCGACTCTAAAATTCATGAACAGAAAAATAACCCTCTAGCAGATTTAACCATTTATCTACGACATCTGCGTCTATCTGACTCTCGAATATGGGGATTTCAAAATTAACTTGTACCATAAAGGGTGTGGCATTTCCAGAGTAGCTGCTGGAAGCCGATGCGTCGCTTCTGGGTAGCCGCTGAAGGATCTGGGCAAAGCTGTCCATCATCACGTTCCGTTGTCGCTCGTGTAGGTTTTAACCCTGTACAGAAATTACCTGCATACGAATTCTTAAACAAAGAAAATAAACAATGCGAGAGCATAACCCATAAAACACATATGCACAGAGATTTTTCCTTGGATCCCAAAACCAGGACTACCAGCTTGATTTTTCATTTTATTCCTTTCAATGTTACAATACATATTTATACATGCCGAAGCATCCAATACCATGGACCGAAAAACCATCGCGTCCAATACCATGTGGGAAAATCATGCACAAAACCATAGGTAGGTTCGCCCAACCTAATATAGGGTCCAAAAAAAAATTTCCCGGGGCGCTGCCCCGGACCCCGTAGAGGGTGGCTACCCGCCCCCCTCAAACCCCCCGGACAGGGGGGGTTGCCGCCCCCCCTGTGACCCCCCCGCTGCGCAATCGGCGCAATGAAGGGGGGCTTCCGCCCCCCTCTAACCCCCATTTAACTATGTAGGTTAGTCGTGGAAAGAATATAACACAACCCAACAATCTCCCACTTGTTGTTTTCTTTCCACAGGGGGCCACAGGAGAGCTTAGTCATTTTTCCAGCCCTGAAGCACCCATTGTTTCTCTACACCAAGAGAACTTCTCAGAGCTCACAGATTTTTTCAATGCATCTGCAGTATTCTTCAAAGCGTCCACCTTTACCAGCAACACCTTTTTGTCTTCTATCATATCCCTCACAAAGTGATATTGAACATCAATGTGCTTTGTCTTTGAATGATAAGCAGGGTTCTTTGCCAAGAAAATTGCACTTTGGCTGTCACAGTCTATTCTTATAGCTCCCTGTACTAACCCCATACTTGAACACAATCTCTGCAACCAAACTGCTTCCTTGCTTGCATGAGTGGCTGCCATGTATTCTGCCTCTGTAGTTGATAGTGCCACTACAGATTGTTTCTTGCTCATCCAACTGACTGCACCTCCAAATAGTTTAAACACATACCCACTTGTAGATATTCTCTGATCCAGATCTCCAGCCCAGTCTGCATCAACAAAACCATGAATATCCAACACTCTATCCAATCCTGGTCTTCCTTGGTAGCACAAACCATAATCACTAGTGCCACGCAAATACCTGAAAACCCGCTTCACTGCTGTCCAGTGCTCCTTCCCAGGTTTTGACATAAACCTGCTCAATACTCCCACTGCATGTGCAATGTCTGGTCTAGTACAGACCATTGCATACATCAGGCTACCGACTGCACTTGCATATGGAACACGGGACATGTCCTCTTCCTCTTCCTGTGTCTTGGGACACTGTTCAGCAGATAACCTCACACCTACAGGAATAGGAACCTTCACCGGTTTACTATCCTGCATATTAAACCTCTGCAGTATTGTCTCGACATACTTCCTCTGGTTTAACCAGAGCTTCCTCTTTGCCCGATCTCTTTTAATTTCCATGCCCAAAATATAGTTTGCAGCACCAAGATCTTTCATGTCAAATTTGGAGGACAATTGGGTCTTCAAATCCTGGATAATTTCTTTGTCATTTCCAACCAGCAACATATCATCCACATACAAGACCAGATAAATAACACGGTCACCAATTAATTTAAAATACACACAATGATCTGCTTTTCTTCTGGTGAAGCCAAGTCCCCGTATAAATGTATCAAATTTCTGATACCACATCCTTGGTGACTGTTTTAACCCATACAGAGACTTCTTTAACTTGCATACCAGTTCTTTCTTACCCTTCACCGCAAAGCCTTCAGGTTGCCTCATGTAGATTTCCTCTTCCAAATCCCCGTGAAGAAATGTTGTCTTCACATCCATCTATTCTACCTCAAAATCAAAAGCAGCAGCAACAGATAAAAGTAATCTAATAGAAGCTACCTTGGCAACAGGAGAAAAAATATCACCAAAATCAATTCCCGACACCTGGGAATAACCTTTTGCTACCAACCGAGCTTTGTATTTCTCCACCTTTCCTTCTGCATTAGTCTTCTTCTTGAACACCCATTTGTTGCCAATGGGTTTCCTTCCAGCCGGCCACTCTACCAGATCCCAAGCCTCATTTTTGTGCAAAGATGCCATTTCATCAACCATGGCCTCTTTCCAGAGTTTTCCATCCTCTGAATCCACTGCTTCCTTCACAGTTCTGGGATCATCATCAGTAACAGACAAAGCAAAATTTGAACTGAAAGAAGATGGACTATACCTTTCTGGCTGCCTTCTTTCTCGACCTGATCTTCTCACAGCCGGAGTTTGTGGCTCTTCATCTTCTGATTCCTCCTCTGCTGCAGAGTCTGATTCTTCCTCCTTTGGCTCAAACTCTATCTTCTCAGGTTCCTTTGGTTGGACTTCAGATTGAATAACATCTTTTACCTCTCTGAACACCACATCTCGGCTGTACACAACCTTTCGTGTGACTGGGTTCCAAAGCTTATAACCCTTTAAACCATCCTTATACCCAATAAAGATGCACTTTTCAGATTTACTATCCAACTTGGTTCGTTTCTCCTTTGGAACATGTACATATGCATCACATCCAAATAACCTCAGATGTGAAAGAGAGGGTTTCTTACCAGTCCATACTTCTTGTGGAGTCTTATCCTCCAACGCTGATGAGGGTGATCTATTGATCAGGTAACGTGCAGTATCCACCGCCTCTGCCCAGAATTCCTATCCTAACCCGGCACCACTGAGCATGCTTCTTGCCCTTTCCATCAACGTCTTGTTCATTCTTTCTGTGACTCCATTTTGCTGAGGTGTATATGGAGTAGTCTTATGCCGTGCTATACCACACTTCTTACAAAATTCTTCAAATTCCTTGCTGCAAAATTCTCCACCATTATCTGTCCTCAGCACCTTTATCTTCTTCTCTGTCTGATTTTCCACCAGAGCCTTAAATTCTTTAAACCTGTCAAAGACTTCAGATTTCTTCTTAAGGAAATATATCCATGTATTCCTTGAGAAGTCATCTATGAATGATACATAGTACACAGACTTACCCAGTGATGGAACCTTCACAGGTCCAAAAACATCACTGTGCACAAGCTCTAATATCTGTTTCGTCCTCTTACCACCAGAGGGGAAACTCACTCGATTCTGCTTCCCATACACACAATTTTCACAGAAATCAAAATCCAGAGAGCTATCATTCATACCTTCTACCATACCTTTACCATGAAGTATTCGAAGGCCCTTCTCTCCAATATGTCCAAGCCTTTGATGCCACAAGATGGTCTTCTCTCCAGAGACCACTAGATTTTCTACTCCATTTTCAGGAACCATAGAACTATTGCACCCATCAACAACAGTGCTACCTTGCAGTTTGTACAGAGTTCCAGTCCGAACTCCCCGCATCAATAGCAGTGCTCCTCGAACCATCTTGCAGGTATCTTTCTCGAACACCGTCTTTACACCTGCATCATCCAACTTGCTTACAAAAATCGGATTTCTGGCCAATGCAGGAATATGTAGAACACCCGGAAGTGTTCTAACCCTTCCACCTTGCAACTTCAACTTTACTTTTCCCCGACCAATGATTCTAGCCTTCCTATCATCTCCTAAGAAGACATCACCACCATCGTATTTCTCATACTCGCAGAACCACTCTCTATGGGGAGTGAAGTGAAAGGATGCACCTGAGTCAATCAACCATGCCTCATGATCTACATGTGTACTTGAAGAAGCCAAGTACACATCCCCACCTTCATCTGAGGTGGTTTTCGCCTATGCAGAAGGAGCATCATCAGATCCCTTTCCTTTATCAGGAGCTTTAGATTTACAATCCCTTCTGAAGTGCCCTTCCTTTCCGCATTTCCAGCACACCATCTTTGTAGGTTTTCCTGGAGATTTAGATCTCCCTCTAGATTTAGATCTCCCACTCGATGACTTATTTTTGTTTCTGTTCTGGGACCATCCTCGTACAGACAAGGCATCACCATTCTGGTTGTCCATATTCTTCCGTCTCATTTCCTCCGTCAGCAAGGCTGAGACTATTTCATCAAACTGCAAAGCAGTTGCATTGCTACCTATTGCAATAACCAGACTATCCCACGAATCTGGTAGAGAACACAATAGACTGATGCACTTATCTTCATCTGAAATTTTAATATCAACAGATAATAATTGACTTACCACAGTATTAAACGCATTCATATGCTCTGTCACCGAGTCTCCATCTTTCATCCTCAGGTTATACAGCTTTTTCCGCAGGAACAGTTTATTCACCAGAGACTTAGATTGGTACAAAGTCCCTAACTTGACCCACAAAGCCTTTGTCGTAGCTTCCCCTGATACATTCAGCAATACTGAATCTGAGACACACAATCATATTGTGCTCTTTGCCTTCCGATCTAATTTCTTCCATTCTTCATCGGTCACTCCCGATGGTTTAGTACCCGGATCTACCGCGATCCACTGATATTTATCGACCAACAGATCCTCCATCTTGAGTTTCCACAACTCAAAACTCTGACCATTGAACTTCTCAATCTCGATCTTTCCACTGCTCGCCATCTTCTTTCACCACCAGAATCGATCTCGCAGATCTCCCACTGAACAGGGTCTACCACAGGCCCGAGCGAAACCCCTCAGCAATAAAGGCATCCCCTTGAAGCCAAAACAACTCTGATACCAAATGGAGGTTTTAACCCTGTACAGAAATTACCTGCATACGAATTCTTAAACAAAGAAAATAAACAATGCGAGAGCATAACCCATAAAACACATATGCACAGAGATTTTTCCCTAGATCCCAAAACCGGGACTACCAGCTTGATTTTTCATTTTGTTCCTTTCAATGTTACAATACATATTTATACATGCCGAAGCATCCAATACCATGGACCGAAAAACCATCGTGTCCAATACCATGTGCGAAAATCATGCACAAAACCATAGGTAGGTTCGCCCAACCTAATATAGGGTCCAAAAAAAAAATTTCCCGGGGCGCTGCCCCGGACCCCGTAGTGGGGGGCTACCCGCCCCGTCAAACCCCCCTGTGACCCCCCCGCTGCGCAATCGGCGCAACGAAGGGGGGCTACCGCCCCCCTCTAACCCCCCGTTTAATTACGTAGGTTAGTCGTGGAAAGAATATAACACAGCTCGAGGGCTTCTTTGAGCAAGATTTTGATGGGATCTCCTGCCCCCTCGCCTTTCTTCTCGTCCGCCATGGGAGGCCGTCGAGATTTGCGAGGCTGGTCTTGCAAAGGTTCAACCAGTTCAAGCCCTAACTCCTTATATCCCGACCTTGTTGGGGACATGCAAAGAAAAATAGAGAAAAAGCAGACTGCTCTGATACCACTGATCCAGATTTAAACAGGAACGCAACAAATTACAGAGATAACCATATACACAAAGATGCAGTGGAAATAATACTTCATTTGATTAATGGAAAATACTGAAATACGCTAGAACCAGAAAATGGAAATAAACCAGCTAGGGCGATGGTAGCTTATCTCTGAGAAGAGATGTGATGGCTACATGCCTCTGAACTGTGTTAAAAATGAGGCTCGAAGGCCTATTTATTGTTGAGAAACAATGTAAAACCCTTAACATTCCAAAACCTAACCCTAGGAGATGAAACGCCAAACTGTGGGCCTCGTTTGGGGTAAATTGGTACATCAATTTCCCGAGGTCGTAACTTTGGCATATGATCTCCGTTTGACGCATACAATAGCTCGTTAGAAAGATCTATCCAGGTACTACCATTGTTGTAACAAGCAACATGGATCCCCAAAAAACGTCGTTTAGGGCCTCAAAATGGCTTCGGAAGTTCAGGACCCAAAAAACTGCTAAAAATAGTAAGTTGTGCTACAATTAAGGAAACTGAAAATGCTGAGAAAGACAATGGCGGGGGTCCAGGTGGACTTGGCAGGTGGCCACCAATATCCACCTGGATCAGAATGGGTAGTGGTTGCACTGAAAACATCCAAGCTACTGTAGTAGAATAATATTGTTTGACTTAGTTTAATCAAGGTGCAGAGCTTCGGTTATAATCTTGTGTGCCTATCAAACATACCTTCAAGCATATATATATTACAACTCCTAGCGGAAATAATTGATAAGAAGAGGGATGTGGTTGTTATATATATATATATGAACCATTAGCAAGGGATGGAGGTATGCAGAAATTAGGAGTTCGATGTAGTGAGGGGCATAAATACATGTAGTAAGGTGTGTAAGAACCTTACGAGAATTGAATATTTTACTACATGAATCAAAATTAAGAAGGTAAATAAAATAAACTAAAAATCAAAGGACGAAGTATGTTACATATGGAATCAAAGCCCAACAACACCACTGGGCCGAGGGACTGTCATAGGAATTGAAAGAATAGTAGTAAATTTCTGTTAATAAAACAAAAACTAACAAAAGTATACAAGATAAAATAAACTTGAAATTTTCATAATTGAAAGGTATAAGAATGATCATAATTCAAAAATATAATGGCAGAGGAAGTTCCAGCCAACACCGAAAGTGAATATTTGTATATCAAACTGGGAGATGGTGCCTCCCCAATAAATTCTCAGTTTGTGTAGCTCATTAGGAATTTGTAGTAGGAAATTGTGCAGTTAAGAAGCATTAATGAACGATTGCTAAAAGTGAGTGAAGAATGGGAGAGAATGATCAAAGGGTTGACTGAGAAATCTAACCATAAGACAATGGAACATGAAATTGAGAAACATGGAAAAAGGGGCATTGAGTGTGAACCATTTGAAAGTGGGGGGGACTCTGATAGGACATATCCCTGAAGTCAGAATAAAAATAAGCAAACTAAACTACAAGGAGAATTTTAAATGATTAAAATACGTACTTTTGACAGGGAAAAGGAACAATATGATAAATCATGATTACTTAATATGACTAAATGTTTCCAAGTACACAAGTATGAGAGAAACATGAAGGCTAGATTGGCCATTTACTAGCTACAAGGTAAGGCTTCTCTCTGGTGGGAGGAGGCTAAAGGGGTGCATCTACTTGAGGAAAGGACCATATCATGGGAGGAATTTCAGAAGTTGTTTAAAAATCAATATCCGAGTGAACAATATTATGATGATTGCACCAAATAATTCCATGAAATTAGGTTGGGGCAGCTCTTGATGGACGAGTTTGTCGTGAAATTCACAAATTTGTTGGGATATGTACCCTACACCAAAGAAGAAAAAGCTAAGTTACAATAGTTCGTGAACTGCCTACCCATAGTGTACAAAGAGAGGATTGAATTTGATAATGCAAAGACAAGGGAAGATGTTATAACAATAGCTAGACTGTGTTAAAAATAGTTTAGAAACAAGGGGGGAACTTTAAATTTTGGCCAAATAAGGACAGGAGTAAACCTATCATTGGAACAAAGAGGAATAAACCAGGATATCTGAATTTATTTTGGAAGGATCACCAATAGAAAAAGTTTAGCAAGGGAAATACATATCATTCAGTGTAGTCGTAGGTGGGATCAAAGACCATGAATCTGTATGGGAAGAATAATGGTGGGCGAAAAAAATAGAACCCCTAAAATGTTGGGGATGTGGCGAGCCTCACCTACTCGGAGATTTTTCTCACAATCCCAAATTTGTACACAAACTTCAAGTTGTTCAAGAAGCTACCATTGTGAATAACAATACCCAAAATATTCCTAGGATAAGCGATGACTTGGAAGAAAAACAAGCAGAGCATTAATCAACTATGATCGAAATTGAAGGTATTCTCTCCAACTGATGTGTTTATGTTTTAATTGACCCTTGGGCTAGTTTAAGCTATATTGGACCTCAAATGGTGTAAAAATGTTCTCTTAAAATTGAGAAATACAAAAATGCATGTCTCAGGGTGTAGCTAGCAACTATCACTAAGAGAAGAGTGACCAGCCAAGTAAGACAATGCTCCCTATATATAAATTCCTATTTGACCACAATAAATCTAAATGTTGTTCCATTCAGGTCCTATGACAAAATAATAGGTATGGATTGGCTTGAGAACCACAAATCAATAATAAGTTGCTTAACAAAGACAGTGAGCTATGTGGGTCCATAAGGAAAATCATAGATTATTCAAGGGGTACTGAAGCCCATATCAGTACAATAAATTTTAGCCGTGAAAATTAAAAAGAGTGTGTGGAAAGGTTGTCAATTATTTCTAATTCATGTGGAAGAGGGTAGCAAACAAAGGAAATCCAACCTTAGATAATTTACCCATCATTCAGTATTTCCAAGATGTCTTTCCAGAGGATATTCCCATCTTACCACCACACAAGGACATAGATTTCACCATCGATATGGTACCCAAGGTAGCCCTAGTATATAGAGCACCCTAGAGAATGAGTCGACCTAAGTTGCTAGAACTGAAAATGCAGCTGCAAGAAATGTTGGATAAATGCTACATCAGGCCTAGTGTGTGACCCTTGGGGGCACCATATTATTTTTTTAAGAAAAAATGGCACATTTCTAGAATGTGCATCAATTACAGAAAGCTGAATAAGTTAACTATCAAAAACAAGTACCCATTGCCCCCTATTGACGATTTTTTTTATTAAATAAGAGAGGCAACCATATTTTCAAAGATTGACTTGAGAAGAGGATACCATCATCTAAGAATACGGTAGGAGGATCTCTATAAAAAAACATTTAGGATAAGATATGGACACTATGAGTTTTTGGTATTACCATTCGGCCTTACTAACCCCCCAACAAATTTTATGTGCGTGATGAGGAACATACTCAACAAAATTTTGGATGGATTTGTGCTAGTATTTGTTGACAATAACTTAATATATTCCAAGGATGAGGACGAGAATAAGGAACACCTAAATTTGGTGCTTCAAACATTAAGAGAAACTAACTTGTATGTCATGTATAACACATGTGAATTCTATAAACCCAAAATACAATACTTGGGTCACATTATTTCTAAGGAGTGATTGGCAATTGACCCAGAGAAGGTGAAGGCCATGGTAAACTGACATACACCAAAGGATGTATCTCTTGTCAGATATTTTATGGGGCTAGTGGGGTATTACCAAGGATTCATTAAGGGGTTCTCTAAAATAACTCATCCCATTACATCCTTAAAACAAAAAGGGGTAAACTATGAATGGAATACAGAATGCCAAAAGAGTTTTGATAAGCTTAAGGAATTACTTACAACATATCCCATCCTAAAACTAGCAGATCCAAGTGAGGAGTTCAGAGTTTGCATTGATGCTAGTATGGAAAGATTAGGGGGATTGTTGTTGCAAGATAATTCTATAATCGCATATGAATCTAGGAAGTAAAATACCCATGGAAAAATTTATGCAGTAAATGATCTAGAGTTAGTCGTTGCTATACATGCCTTAAAAATTTGGAGGCATTATTTGCTAGTGAAGAAATTAATTTTAACAATAGATCATATTAGTCTTAAATACCTCTTCAGTCAACCAGACTTAAACACTAACCAAGCTAGGTGGATGGCCTTGCTTAGTGAGTTTGAGTTTGACATAAAGAACACAAAGGGGAAATAAAACAAGATAGTGGATGCCATGTGAAGACATTCCTATAATATAATGGAGGTGGTTGTTAGTAGTATTAAAACTTATTTTCTAAAGAAAATCATGAATTTTGTGACTAGTGACGCAAAATACTTGGAAAACCAATGAAAATTAAAACAAATTGATATTCCTAGCTATATAGAAAATGTTGAGAAATTCCTAATGTACAAGAAAAAAATTTACATTCCTGATGTTGATGAATTGAAATAGTTGATATTTTGTGAATATCATAGAAATACCTATGGTGGGCACCCAAGTTACCAGAAAATGGTTACAACATTAAGGAAAAAAAATTATGGCCAGGAATGAAGAATGAAGTGGCAGAATATTTAACAAAGTGTTTGGAGTGTCAACGAGTAAAGGTTGAACATCAACACCCAACTGGATTACTGAATCCTTTACCCATTCCCGTATGGAAATGGGAAATCATCTCCTTAGATTTCATTATAGGATTCCCTAGGAAAAAAATATAGCATGATTGCATCATGGTGGTGGTGGATACATTAATTAAAGCAACTCACTTCTTGCCTGTGAAATCTACATTTGGTATAACAAAAATTGCACATATTTTCATGAAGGAAATTTTCTGACTTCACGAAATACCTAAGATGATAGTGTCTAATAGGGACACCAAATTTACTTCCAATTTTTGGAAGGGATTATTTGGTGGCATGGGTACCAAATTGAATTTCAGTATAGCATACCATCCTCAAATAGATGGGAAAATGGAAAGAACCAACTAGATTCTGAAAGACATGATTAGAATGTATGTTATGGATTGACCAACAAGATGGGAGGACTTTTTGCATTTGGCTGAATTTTCTTACAATTAACAACTACCAAGCATCCACAAAAATGAGCCCTTTTAAAGCCTTGTATGGAAGAAATTTCCATACACACCATAGTTAGAGTCAATTAGAGGATAGACTGATTCTAGCTTCGGATTCCTTAAAGTAAATGAGGTAAATAGTCTGAAGGATTGAATAGAATACCAAAGCAGCCCAAGATCGACAAAACAGTTATGCGAAAAAAACAAGGTCAAACAAAGAGTTTAAAGTCAGGGATCATGTCTATCACAGAGTAAAACCCAAGAAAATTACATTGAGAATGGGCTCTTGTCCAAAATTAGTGACCTAGTTTTGTGGGCCATTTGAGATTCTTGATAGAGTAGGATCTGTAGATGATTAACTAGCACTACTGAGTCACATTAAAGTTCATAATTTTTTGCATGTTTCCTTACTGAAGAAGTGTGTACATGACGACTCTCATATTATTGACTGAAAAATGTTACAGATGGAACCTGAAAGAGACTTCATGGTAGAACCATACTTCATTCTCAATCAAAAAGATATCTTGCTCTAGAATCAAGTCGTTGCTCAGGTTAAAGTGGAGTGGAGTCACTATAGCCTAGAGGAGGCCACTTGGCAGCAAGAGGATGAAATGGATACAAATTTTCCAACACTCTTCCAACAGAAAATATCTATGAATTACACACTAAGGAGAGTGTGAGAATAAGGGGGGAAGGATCTAATATCCTCCTATTAGGTATTGTTGTGCTAATCATTTGTGTTGATAAAAAATGCAGTTGATCCATAATGATACTTGGATTAAATGGTGGTAAATAAGTATTTTATTATTAATTAAGAAAAATAAATATATTGAAGGAAACTTATGCACTTGGAGAATACACTCATAATGATATTGGATAAATTCTTCATGATACTCATTCTAGAAGACTCTAGATAAGACTAAGGGATGGGAGAGAAAAAATCCCTTATCTATGCTTATTTGAAGAAAGATGCTAAGTTGGTTGCACTTAAATCATTGTGGGAGAAAAAGGCGGGCCTTCAAGGAAAAATCCTAGGAAAGAAACAAATAAAGCTCCTAAAAAGCAAGACAACGCTGAAATGAAATAGTATCATGAAGAAGAATACTAATTACCCATAGAGGGAATCAATGGGGATTGTCAATTCTCCATAAAATAATCTTGGTTCGAGGGGAACTAGAAGGCATTTCACAATTTGGTGGTTGGTGTCTTTCTCTAGTGTAGGTTTCACAGTGAACACGACTACAAGTTGCTTTTTAGATCTATGAATGTTAATGGATTTAACACATATTCCATTAAAATTGGAAAAATTATATTACAAGGACATCATTCGAATTTGAGTTTTTGGTTATTTTGAAATTCTATATCCACTATTTAATTCCAAATCTAATGAAATATGTGTTACTTAGTTATTATTTTTATCTACATCTAAGTAGTATAGAACAAAGCATAGAAATGTGAATGTAAACATGAAAATTTTCCGAGTTTTATTTACTGTTATAAATTGCTAGTTGTTATTATAGGTTACAAATATAGTTTTGATTAGAAAGAAATCTCCTTTTTATTTCGATTAGCAAGTAAAGTTAAAACGATGATACGGTTGATAATAAGTTAGTATCGATATATTTTTTATATATGTCACTCGAGTATGGATGGATGGTTAAAGGACACATGATTTTGTTAATTAGAAATAAATGCAATAACATGACTTATAATATTAACTAGAACAATAGTATATATAGTTAGAGAGGGAAAACAATACAAGCATGCTATTATAAAAATGAGATCTATAAATAACTATCTGCAAATCCTGTAAGAAAGTGATAAAGCATGACTTGGGTTCTACTTTACATAGAACTATAATAAAGAGAGTCTCTTATAGCTAAACGAAAAGGAAGGAAGTGCATTCGACTTCGTAGTTGTGAGGCTGCGAGGTGAGTATATCATGAACCTTGTCAAAACTAATAGAATATTATCTATCTATCTATCTATATATATATATATATATATATATATATATATATATATATATATATATATATACACTACAACCAAGTTATAGTAAAAGTGGTACATTGGAATGGACACAGTCATACCCAACCATCAGTCAATTGTTTCAGCCCCACCCCACTAGAAAGATATGCTAGATTATGAAAAGGAAGAGGAAACTCTGAAACCATGCCCTCATATTTGGAGAAGAGCTCTAAGATGTATATTAAATGAAACTCCATGTCAAGTAAATGATATGACTCCAAAACTGAGAAACCACATTAGGTAACAACTGTAGGAGAGTTCTCATAGTAGATGAACCATAAATAAAAGAAGCTTGACCGAGTGCAATAAGATGTGTAGCCATGGAAAGAAGTAATAAGGAATATGGTCATGAATAGGCAGAAGCCTTAACACCATATCTAATACAAAAAATAAATGAGAGGCACGAAAATGGAGAACTAATTCACATGGATTACCATAATTGCAGAAGACAACTAAATAACGATGTACATATAGGCCTCCTTAAGCTTATTATCAATGAATAAAAATTAGGAAAACGTTGTGGTTATCATGGTCAGAAAACAAACTGAGCAAGAAATTATGTATATATGAATACGCCATATGACATGGTCCGTGTAGCCACAACCTTGCATCACACATCGAAGGGCAAACCATCAACATCACACACACCTTACACAAAAATACAAACTGTAAAGGGACTGTGTAAGGAAACAAACCTGGATTAAGGGGAATCTCTTTACCAGGGTAATGTCAGAGACGTGAAAGAAAATAAAACAAAGATGAACCAAGCCAAATGAAAATGCATGAAAACAAAACAAACCCTCCTACGTTAAGGTAAATTTCACTCATATATCAAGGAGTGAAGGGAATGATTTTAGATGCAGAGACTGGACTAGTCATGGAACCCACGAACCTTCCTTTTTTTGTGAGATTTCCATTATGCAACAAATAATTTAAGTAAGGAAAAGAAAAGAGGGTACTGGAACTTGCAATGACTGACTTCATTGAGCCGTTAAAAGCCAAGGAGAGAACTCAAAAAAAATCAACGGGAAACCCTCTCAAGCCAACAATAAGCCTCAAAATGGAATACCTGGTGTATCGAGAGGCACAAGTGAAAACCCAAATAAGTAAATAAATAGCCAAGGCTCCACAACGATATTTGAGCAAATACCTCATTCCTTTAAACAATAATAATTAAAGAATTAAATGGAAACCACAATGTAAATTAAAAACACAAATTGCATTAGCAACAAGAGGCTCAATACATTTTCATAAATTAGAATATGGTTCTTTGAACTGGTACTCTCATGCCATAAATTGTCCTTGAGAGTGCATTCTAACCCTAGGAATGAACGATACACCTTTCTAGTGCCCAGGAGAGTAGTTGTAAGGCATAGCATTCATGGGTAACGCTAAAGAAAAGGATAGAGTATCACAAAAGAAAACACCAGAGTTTGAGAAGAAAAATGTATATAAATGTTATCGTACCTAGACAGGCACTATGGTTAGAGTTTCCATGGAACATGCAAGGAACAAGGTGTTAAAGAAAAGCTGGAGGGGATGCCTCGCTGTCGCCATAAGGAAAATCCAGCAAGTAGGGGGGCTGAAATGAGAGACTGCTAGGGTTAGATTGGGACTTAAGATTGTAGGCTTAGATCATAGTTGTTGATAACCATTGTTACATCTTCGCTGTCCAAATCTCCCAACATCTCTAGTGACCATGTGAGACCCATGTGACCATGTCCATGTGGAGGGGAGTGTATGGTGAGTGAGAATCCTACTACGGGGTGTAGGGAATGGCTAGTGTTTGCACTTAAAGGATCAAAACCATAGTAAGAGAATAATATTGTTCAAATTAATTTAATGAAGGTGCAAAGCCTAGGTTATAATCATGAACGCCTATCGAACATACCTTCAAGAATATATATTATTACAACTCCTAGAAGGTATAGGTGATAAGAAGATGGATGGGGGTGTTATATATATATGAACTATCAACAAGCGATGGAGGTATGTAGAAATTAGGAGTTTGATGTAGTGAGGGGCATAAATACATGTAGTAAGGTGTGTTTGAACCTTAAGGGAATTGAAGATGTGACTACAAGAATAAAAATGAAGAAGGTAGATAAAACAAAATAAAATAAGATAAAATTTGAAGGACGAGGTATGTTACAGCCCTGGAAAGTATTCACTACAGCACATGACTTTGTTTCTTTTCTCTTTTGTTGATTGATTCAAATAACTCTTAGTTGATTGTATAAGTGCAATTACCTTATTTCATTTATCTGGTACATATTTTCGCTTACAATGTCATCTAAATTCACAATTAGCCACTCCAACCCAATCACTAGTTGTTTCTATTCCTCACATGGAAACTACTACATACGACTCTCTCCATAAATAGAAATTAAAAATATCAAAGGCAATGTTTACGGGAAGTAATGGAAATAAGTATCGATATTGCAAAACCATCTTGTCCACTTATTGCGAATATTGATCTTGATTTAATATCATTAAGATATGTGTACTTACAAATAGAAATTTCCAATATAATACAAGGTCCTTTTCTACCTATGCTACATTTTGAAAGCTTTTCTCATGCATTTTCTAGTTTAAATTATTCAAAATATGGCAAGAAATCAAGAATTTCTTGGAGTCTCAATATTGCATAGGTTTTGAAAACAACAAAGTCCATATATGTAGTAAAAAATATCATTTTAAACAACATAAAATAATATTTATGATTATGATAATTAACTTTGAAACTGCTAACAATAACTATAAACAATGATAAATAAATATCGTGCATAGATGTGCTCAATTACTTCTATCATGAATTGATTTAGTTACTGAGGTTGCACCCACCACTAAATAATTGAATATTAATTTTATTTTGATACCAAAGTAAAAAAAATTTGAAGGAAAATTGAGTTACTAACTCTATGATACACAATTTTCAAGGTCATAGTACAAAGCTAGTTGTGATAACACATTCCAGCTGGTTGTCTACACATTTTCTCATGATTTTTGATAAATGTTTTCATTTGATAAAGCTATTGATCATGACTTGATAGTTCAATGCCAATAGTTCTTATTGCCATGTTTTCTTATGTATTATCATATTTTGATTATATTTATACATGTACGACAGGTTTAACACTTTCAATAAATATAAATTAAAAATACAAAAGAGAAAATTAATAGTAGGTTGTAAAATAAATCTCGAAAGTAAAAAATTATTTCCTTTATTATTTTTCTAACCATTATTGCTTTAACATTGTCAGTATATGTGTACTAAATAGCATGAATGTGTGAAAGAAAATAAAGGCAAGTTCATTGCGATCATGTCAATTATTGTACAGGTATTCAATATAATGGTACAAAAATGTTGTGTACAGATGTGTTCACATAACATTCACAAAAAATTATTCCATGGTTTTGGTAATGTTCTACATGTAGCATTAGTTATAGTTAACCAATAATTGTATAAATAACAATGGCTAATACTACTTCTACCTCATGAGAAAATCTAGGAAAAATCCAACATCGATCATCTGAAAAAATACCAAAACAATTTAAATTTGATGATGTAATGAAATCCCTTAATTGATTATTTTATTGAAACTAAATCATATCATTAAACAATGGCATACAACTTTCTCCTCATACCGGTCAGCCATTGACATTCAAAGTTTTTATTAAGGAATGTAGGTCCCAAATGTTATGAGGAGGAAGCAATTTTTGTGAAATATGTTACTAAATAATAATTAAAAAAAGAGAAATTTGTATATTTATTATTTTTATAAACTTTGGACAATTTTTTTGGCACAATAAAATCTCTAGCACACATGTATTTTTTCTCTGACATGCAAAACCACCTTCTTAGAGATTTATCCACATAGATACTTCTATATTCAATCACTTTTTTTGTTTGACATAGACAAATCTCTACGCACATGTGTTTTTTCTCTGCAAACGCTTCCTCTCAACAAAGCCTATGTCATCTAGTAATCTCAAGGGAATAAAGACACACACAAAGATTTAACATTAGCACACTATTGTGTATAAAACTCTCCACATAACCACATTTATCAATGAACACTTATCGTAGTGTAGAAAAATCAAGTTCTTCTATTATGAAGACTTTGGAAATCAACTAATTAAAGAATTAAGCATATGTGTAGTGTTCTATTATTGGGGATATCTTAATAATAAATAATGCATATCACCGTATTCTGAATACTTCTATTCATGATATTGTATATCGGCTATGAAGTGTGGAGAAGTTGATTGTGCCACATTGTATCTTAGCTTTGAACTTTTCCACATTCACTTTTCACACTGAAACAACATTATGCACTCACACGTGTTCTAATAAAACATTTTCAGTATCATTACCACCTCTTTGAATGAACAACCACATCTATATAGCTTCCTTCACACAACTAATTTCATACTCGATAAATCCCTTCGGACAATCATTGATATTCGAAGTTTTTATTAATTGATGTGGGTCCATATCCTTTATGAAACAAATTTATTTTCTACATATGCTTCATCCGAAGAACCACTTGTGCACACATACAACCACATTCCAAATTTTTCTTCCACACAACCACCTTCACACATGCACAACCTCTTTCACACTGCTCCCTCCTTACAACCACCCTCATACATGCACAACCATCTCCGCACAACATATTCCATGGAAGTAATTAAAGAAGCTCTCAAGCTTTCATTATGTGAACCTTTGCACTTCGCGCAATGATATTCAAATTCTATTATGAATCACTAATACTAATGTATACTTTCCAAATAATATAAATGCATACTTGCAAATCTACAGATAAGAATTCACTGTGTAGAAGAACCTTTCAATATTTCATTGTTTGAACCTCTGCACTTTGCACAATATATTAATAATAAGCATCATTTTGGAAGAATTAAAATATTACTCTAATGTAAACTTTTAAAACAAATAACAAATATGCATATGTGCGAAAATGCAAAAGAAATTCATTGTGTGAAACAAGGTATGAAGCTTTCTTTATGAGAATCTTTGATCTCGGCACAATCTATTAATAATAGAATAATCACTAGGTAACACATCACAATTAAAGATCTTTCTGCACATCCTTCATTCTAGACAATTATACAGCTAAAAACCAATAATACAAAACCCACATTGTTTCTCTCATTAATTGTTCATGTGCATATTTATCATCTCATAAATCATGTATACTCCAATATTTTAAATTATTAATTGAAAATGGACATTCAAAATCATGATATCACTTGCTATAAAATTTCAGAAATTAGAAGGTTTAGTACAACAATGAAATCTTCTGTAAGTTTTAAATGGAAATAATTTTAAAATTAATTCCATTTCAACATAATAATGTCTATTGTCTGATAGTTAAAATGAATTACTATCCCTTCTGCACATCCTTCATTCACAAATCCAGAACTCATCAAGTCTAAAATTAATCAAGTCTATGTTAAATAAACTCATCTATGCATTTCCATTCTTTTGCACATATGGCATTCCGTGCATATGCTTGAAACCAACGTAGAATCATCTTAAGTATGGATCTAATATTAGTTGAGAGGGGTCCAATTTCTTCATGTGCAAACATCTTTAGAGTGAAAAATACAATGTGTTACTTTTCAGTGTTAAATTGTATTTTTGAATTCTAAATGAAGTATATATAAGAAAAGATAAATGTTTTAACCATAGAAACATAATCTTTTCATGATATATAGGTAATAAAGGATATACAACTTGATTTACATTAAAATATTTTACATCACATGTACATCGAGGCACTTTATCACACAAATTAAAACTAATTTTTATTATTAATATGTTTTTATTAATATGTCAATATTAATTCTTATTAAAATATTTTATTAATAATCCACATTGAATATTTTTTATATACAACATTAAAATGTTTTATTTTAATAATGTTTTTCTATATATCGATATATATGAGGTTGATATCAACATAAATTATTTAACATAGATTTTCAAATAGTTTATTTTTTTGGCATTATGATACGAGTATTGTCCTTGATGGCAACTCTACAGGTCAACTCATTTTTGATAAGAGATTAACAAGAATATTCAGAGGTGATAGGGCAGTGGTACAAAGGATGAGGAAGATGGAACTAAGGTCTATTGATCAGAATAAAGAAGTTGAAGGAAGAAGATGATGTAAGAGCAGTTTAAGAGATACATGCAGGTTCAATTAGTCCAAGCATTGTATACACGCAGGTACTCAGAACAGAAATAGTGTATAATGTACACGCACTCCCATAGAAGGCAAATCGTGTACATGTTGAAAACCATGGTTTTGGTCTGAGGCATTTGGTCCAAGGTATCTTTGCACCATGATATTTAGTCTGAGGTATTTAGTCCGTGGTATTTGATCCAAGGTATTGGTCCTAAGTGGATTCGGTCCATGGTATTGAGAAAGGAAAAAAACTATATAAAGAAGAGAGGGACATAAGGCCAAGTGTGTAAGTGAATACGATTCTAAGGAATACTTCTATTTGAATTATATTTTATGTTGCAGGGTTATGTTTGGGACTAGATCTAAAATATTTACGTGAACCTTGAGTTCAATATTGATCAGAATCATGAGACCTAAAATGACTTATTCTTGAATGATCTGATATTGGTTGAGGCTAGATCTGATGTTTTGTGTCTGTTTTATTTGTTATCTATCATGATATGGGTTTTTCTAAAGTTTGGAATTACAGCAAATTTTTGAGTCAATAATTGCATATCTGTACACAGGTTCGTCTCAGCAAAAGAGTTTATACTCGCAGGTTTTGTTCTTTCAAGTAGCGTATACAAAAGAAAGGCTTGATGTTCAGAGATGACTAATCTATCATATCAGTATTTTTGATTTGTTATTGCTACTATTTTACTATTGTTTGTCAATGAAGTCCTCTTAGATCTGAAAGTACATCTGAATGCATAAGGATGTTGATATTTGATTGATTGTATAAGTGAGAAGAAATGTTTTCTTTTGCCTACCTTTGTAAAGTTTTGTAAGTTGATAGCATATGTTTAGTACACTATTGGTTAGTACAGTTTGTGATTCAAAGATTTTATGATTTAGAATCTTTAGAGGTATATGTAGGTTGGGCTGAAGGAAGTAGCATATACATGCAGGTTTTCTTCATTGAAGTAGCGTATACAGTCTGACACATGAATTTTTGAGGTTTCAGTTGGTTCTGAATGTTGATGCAGGTTTCTAGGGTTAGAACAATGTTCTGGTGGCAGTGATCTAATTGTTTCAGATTAACTGCATGTTGGTTGATGAAGTTTGAGTTTCTAAATTTCTGAGGGGTTATTTATGAGTCAATGTCTTCATATGTCTTGATATGTGCTAGGAGAATCCAATCTGAAAATTCATGAAACGTGGTCGCTGGTAAACATATTGGCTAGTATAAGAGCTTGGGGGTTGTAGCTCCATTCCAATATAAGCTGAAGAATGAGAGAATATTATAATCTTCTGCAGGTAGAAGCTTACGTATTGGTATGAGTCTGCACTAGTACAAGATTGTAAACATATTTTCTTATTATTAAAAGAAGACAGAGATGACAGCAGTAGGTGGTTTTCACCCACATTGGTTTCCCACCTTAAATATTAGTGTTCATGTGTGTTGCTTATGTGTAATGGTTTATTATGTTTATACTACACATGGTTACTATTTAATGATTGGTGAAGTACTGATGCACTGATTAAAGATCAACATATGATGAATTCACATTGGTTGCCTTAAAGATAGTTGCATGTACACACTAGTTCCCCTCTCTGAAGTAGCATATATAAGTCTGAGTATGAAAAAGAAAAATCCTTGATCTGATAATACTAATTCACGCCCCTCTCAGTATTATTTCCAACAATTAGTATCAAAGCCAAGTTATTCAGAAGAAGCTTGATTGCTTGAAGGAAGATCCCTCAAGATGAATAATCACGAAAGCATGGGATCCATCAGACTGCCAATCTTCGATGGAAGAAAATTTGTTTATTAGTAAATAAGGGCCACATCCTATCTATAATATCTTGGAAAATATGTCTGGGAAATTGTGGAAGGAGGATATAAATTTTCAACAACAATTACTATAGGCACGACAGGTAAAAAGCAATGTAAAACCAATACCAAAGCTGTCAATACTTTATCAGGAAGTTTGTCACAATCAGAGTTTATCAAAGTCGTGCAACTCAAATCAGCCAAAGTGATATGGTACAAAATCATTCATAGCTACGAAGGAGACTCTCAAATGAAACGTGCTAAGCTTCAAACTCTTAGAATTTTATATGAAACTCTTAAGATGAATAGTGATGAGAATATAGCTAGTTACTTCTTACATATAGATGAGGTTGTTAATTGTATGAAGAATTTGGGTGAAGAAATAAAGGAAGCTACCTTAGTTGAGAAAATTTTGAGATCCTTGTCTACTAAATATGAATCGAAGGTGTCTACCATAGAAGAAAAATAGGATCTATAGAATATCACTATGACATAGCTTCATGAAATTCTAACTGCTTTTGAGATGAGAAAAGGAGGTCCATCAGATATGAGAAATCACATTTAAAGCTTCAGTAAAAGGAAAAGAAAAGGAAAAACACAATGTATCAAGACACATTTAAGAAGAAGAAGATGAGGTAAATTTTGTCAAGAAGCTTCAATGGGATTCTGTAAGGTTCAAAGGTAAGCTACCTTTCAAATTCTTTTCTTATGGTAGAGTCAGTCATTATGCTTCCAGATGTCCTCATAAAGATAAATATGAAAAAGGAAAGGTATATGAAAAAGGGAATAGGAAACAAGTTGTGAATAGAAGGAGTTACTATACTCATGAAGATAGCGATGGTTTATCTAATAGTGATGAAGATGAAATTGGTTAAGGTTACAAACTTCTCATGGCTTATGATAGCGATGATTTTTGGGATATATTAGAAGAGGATAGTGATGGTTTATCTAATAGTGATGATTATAGACTTCTCATTGATTATGACAATGATTATTTTTGGGATGCTTTAGAAGAGGAAAACTTTCATGAAGAAATATCTAAACTCAAAATCTGTTTAGAAGAAAGAATATGATCATAGATACCTTGACATACCAACTTTCTGAAAAAGAAAAACACAATGAAAAACTAGAATGTGAAATTATGGGTCTAAGAAAAGATCTTGAGAAAAAAAATCTCTCAATCTTAGATTTTCTAAAGGATCAAAAACTTTAAATGGAATTATCAAAGTTCAACGTTCTCCTCTAATAATGATAGGTCTTGGATATACTAAAGAATCATCTCAATAACAGAAGTCGTCAACCTCCACCAAAAGCTATCTTGATGCAGCAAAGACCAGTGAATAGTATGAAAATCATCAACAAAAGCATAAAGTTGATCATTAGGTAAATCATACTAATTTTGCTCCAAGGATGAATATCAATAGAAGCCACAACCAACCTTAGGCAAATCATACTCAATTTTCTCCAAAGATGAATATCAATAGAAACTACAATCAACATGTAAATAGATTTGGTAGTCATTGAAACATCCTTAATGGGCAATGTTTTTCATGTCATAATTTTGGGCACAAAGCTGCTCATTGCGTTGCTTACAAAACCATCATGACTAGAGAAGCACGAAACCAAAGGAATGTAACAGGAATGAAGAGAAGTTCATGTAATAACTTTTCCCCTCTTGAAAATGAAATAGAATGCTCAATTTGTAAAATCTTTGGTCATGCAGAATCTAAATGCAGGAGAAAATTTTGGCAAACACCTCAAAAGGAGAAAATTCCATTAAATCCCAAGATATGGAGAAGGAAAGAATCTCAAGCAGAAAGATGTGGTATAGCCTTGTATGCAGAAAGACAAGAAAGTCAATGGTACACCGACAGTGGATGCTCCAAACATATGGCAGGTGACCAAGAGAAAGTTCACTCAATAATGCCTTAGAAAAGGAAAAAATGTCTCATTTGGAAATGGCACTAGCTGTTATAAAAGGTAAAGGTTCTATTTTCTCAAAAGAAAAGGTTAAAGTTGGATATGTTATGTATTTAGATGTTTTAAAGCCTAACGTGTTGAGTGTCAGTCAAATGTGTGTTCAAGGAAATGAAGTGGTGTTTCAATCAAACAGATGTATTTTTTGTGAGCTTGATACAGGAGAGATCGTGATCAAAGGTACAAGAACTCCAAACAACTTATACATAATTTTATCACTCAGCTTATTCCCAAAAGTTGTAACAAAGGGAATACAACCGAGGTAACCACAAACCAATAGATATAGATTCTAGCCAATCTACATCCAGGGAGGGCTCTCTCTTTATGATTTAGCTATGTTTGAGGTAAATTAGGCTAGTTATGAAGTGCAAGGGTTTTGTTTAGAGTTTTGGTTGGAGGGATGGGGATTCAATAGAACAGTGAGGTAAAACTAAAACATTTCAGTCGATTGCACATGATGGAGTCAAAGAAGGATGGCTTCCTGGGTTAAGTTACTTATCAGAGAATTTATCACAGAGCAAGGTACTCAAATATGGAACAATTTATAGGCTGGAATCAGATGGAATGGAGTCAATGGGTGAAGGGCAATTAATAATCCTTCATCATGTTGACAGAGGGAAAGTGGATGATTACTTGCTAAGGAGAAACTAAGAATTCCTTAGCTAATATTCAAGATGAAAGAAATGAGGGAAACAGGAGAAATTAAGAATTCACTTTTTATGCTAGTTTTGAAGAAAACATTAATAATAATATAGACTAAACACAGAGTGCAAGCATGAAAATTCTGAGTTATTCTTTTTCTCTATTATTTAGATCATGAAACATAGATGATATAATAAACACAAAAATTGTAAAACTCGAGTTACAAGGGACTTATTGATCCATAAAAAGATTCAAGAATTCTGCAACATGGTCCTTAGTCTCAATTCTTCATCTAGTGAGCTAGACAAAATGGCTCCAACAACCTTTTATTTCCAAAAATTGTTTAGTATTACAGTCAAAAATATTAACATCCACCACCAACCAACCCCAAGTACTTCGTCTGGGGGGTATTTATACAAGAATGTCAAGATATCATACAAAATATCTAATAGAAATAACATCTGCTGACAATTAATGCTTCTTTTACACAGATAGAGACATACGGTCTCAAAAATAGGGACACACTAAATAGATGCAACAAATTCATGCTGTGCTCGTTGATCTGTCTTTATGAAATGTACTGGAGGTAGGTGTTTCAAGTCGGTTCCCAGTTGTCGTCTACTGATCATCTGCGCTAATTTTTCTACTTTGGCTGGACTTTCTTAACACTGATGTGATGCACTTTGACCCGTAGGATCGTGATTCATTTCTGTTCTGCGCATTATAGCAGATGGTGCACAATTTTGATTTGACCCAAGATAAGTTTAAAGGATCTCTAGCATGCTCTGCCACCACTCTGGTCCTAGTATTTTATGTCTATGCAGCTTCCTTAAAGTCTCGTCAGTCTCTGTGTACCTGAAGAAATTAGGTGGGATGGTGAATAGATGCTTCACCTCGTGCTCTATGTAGAATAGATTTTCCAGGCTGTCATAAAGGGACTGGCCAGATGGAAGTGCTTTTTCTCCTAAATTACTTGAAGATATGTTATCTTGATAGATAGCATATGTATTTAATCTATGTACATAGTCCTTGTGCTTCGTGAGACGATCATTATCTCCCAAAGGGCTTGGCAAACCTTTTCGATGCAGGACTGTAAATTTTTCTGTGAAGGAATCAATCTCTACATGCATGTCTTGACATCTTCTGTCCAAGTTTTGCATTAGACTTTTCATGGTTAGAACTCTCTTGATGTCCAAAATGGTAGATGTTCTGTCTCTAATATCCAATGCTTCCAGTTGTTCACTGGTCTTGGTATTCAAAAAATGTATTCGCCTATTAGCTTGCTCAAGCATCTACCCCAATAAGGCTCTTGTTTTCTGAATTTCTACTTGGGCTACTCTTATTAGATCAATCTTTTCATAAATGGTCTAGATAGACATCCATACATCACTAAGCGATTGAGTGATGTTGGTCCACAAAATTCGTCTGATTTTTATCAGAGGCTTATGCAGAGAGAGATCCTTTTCTAAGGCTCTTACCTTGTTGCCCAATGCTTTGACCTTCCTTATTTTCTCTGCTACATTCATCTTGGATTTATCATAGCTCTGCTCAACCTTTACCAATTTTTCTTTGACTTGCTTCAATTCAGATACTTGGAGTCTCAACTCCTCCATGGCTTTTATTAGTTACTCTATGGTCATAATAGTGCTACTGCCTGGGGCTGTTGCTGTTGAGGTACTTGTGATGACTTTTGTTGCCGATGCTGGGACAGTGGGAGGCACTGATGTTATAACTATGAAAGGGGCAGTTGTGACTGTTGTAGTTACTTCAGGTGGCTAGGAGGTTGACTCTCCTTAATTTTCTTGTAGTGCTTTCTCCAATGCCTGCTCTATCTCACTCAATCTTTCATTCAGTCCCATGAGCAGGTCGATCATGTCCTCTTCGTACTTTTGTTGTACAACGTCTGTTGTTTGTGGATGCATAGGAGGCATTTTGAGCTATTTTCTGAGGGTAGAAATGTCCTCTTCCTTTTTCCTCATTAGTTCTTTTATGCCTTTGGCATCTTTGGGATCATGTCCCAGCTCAATGATAATATCCTCCAAGGACTTTATCCTATTGTCCTTTGTTAGAGAAGAATCTTTCTCTATGTCTAGGTGAGCAATGGTGTTCTCCAATGATTTTTGCAATTTATGAGCCAACATTGCTTTATCAGCTACCATAGAATACACCATCTCTCCGGTCTATTTGTGCAGCTCAATCTGGTCTATTGGAAGAATGTCTTTAGCGAAGAGCTCCAGATTTTTCCTGATGTAGCCTACTGCTGATTGCGGTTGCTACACTTTGGGCTTGAAATAGCTCATAATCATTTTTCCCTCCTTTATGTCATATGCTTACATTAATCTTTGTTGTTTTGTGGGGGTCATCTTAAGATATTGGTTATAAATTTGCAACCTCAATGGATCATTTCTAGCCTTTATCTCTGTGAATGTTATTTTAATATCAGAGGTCTACTTGCTTGGTGGCCTGGTGAATGAAACTTCCACAATATGCTGCCTTTATAGCTCCTACCTGTGTGAGTTGGTTGGTGTGTCTATCACTAGGGAGGTCTGTGGGCCAGTTGCCCTCTCACCTCTTAGGCTTTATATTGTTTCTTCAATGATTTCCTCTTCAGATAGAGGATTCAGTTTTTGCCTTTTCGCACCTGGCTGCTCTGTAGGTCCACTGATGGGTGTGGATTCTTCTCTATCCCTTTTCTTTCCCTTTTCCTCATTTAGAGGTGTCTACAATGCTGGAATCTCTGCTGATTTGGTCTGTACTAGAGGAATTTTCTCCTGTTGATCAGTCATTCCTTGGTGCTTTGTGCTTGCTACTTCCTTTCCCTTTGAAGAGCCTGAAACGGGTATGCTGATTTCTTGAATAGGGTGCTGTGAAGTTCCAACAGAAGATGTACCCACTCCGGTTTGCTGAGGCAGCTTGAAAGATACCTATCCAAAAGAGTTCAGGTCAGGGGTCTTTTCTAAATCTTTCATAGCTTGTTCCATTTTTTCTTGCCGAGTAAGTTCTTCTACTAATGTACCCTCTACCCACTCATCTTGATTAGCACACTGTTCTACTGCAGGGATCCTATGATGTGTGTAAGTTGACAGATGGTTTCTTACTTTCTTGTCACTTATAAAGCTATTTGGGTCATATGGTACCCACCAGAAGATTTTCTTTAATTTAAGGTCTTCCCCTAATATCTTATCGGTATCTTCCCATGCTTCCCTCTTGTTAATGATAAAAGGGCCTAGCCGGTTTCTTATCCTCAGCTGAGCCTTTTTCTTTACATTGCAAAAGTGAGTTAAATCTGCATTGATAAGTTGCCCAAAATACTCCAGTGCAAATAGTCTCATGGGCACATACTTGGGTATCTTATAAGGACACAGTTCGCAGCCATATATCCTGATTTCAGTGTGATTCTGGTAGAAGTACCAGTCACCTATCCTGTAGTTTTTGGAGAGCTGTAGGATATTCTTTATGTCACCAAAGAGTGTAGGAGGAGGAGCTCCTATCAATAGAGTGGAGGCTGGATGTATAAAGAATTCAGTGAATTCACAGTAGGTGTAAGGGGATTGACCAACCTTGTGGAAGACAGAGGTCCAAAAGATCACAGACCTCCTTTCTCTTTTGGAATCCAATTTCTTAATGGGAAATATAAAATTGTATGGGTGATAATACAACAACAGGTGGTATATGAAAGTTGTGTATTTAAACACTCCTTCTCTTTCCAAATTCATAAATTGAGCATGGATTCTGTCAGCAATGAAAGAGGCATAGTCATATTTAATAGCAGGGGGCTGTCCTGGAGTAAACATGGATAATAGAAACAGGACAATCTCATCCATATATTCACTGGACTTGAATCCCAAGATCACTGATATCATGTCAGGAATAATTCTTCTGGTCTCATTAAGCGAGACATATAAATAAGGAGGTGGGCCTTGGGCTAGCAATCTGGTCTCATGAATATCTTAGCAATCCGGGTTATTTCTGCACTGGATAGTTGAGAGCCTTGCTCAAGCAAAAATCCCATGGAAAGAGGAGCAAGAGGCTAAACTCGCTGGAAGTGTAGTATCACATTGATAGATCAGCAGTTATGTAAAAGAGAACAATTTGTGATGGGGTCATAACTGCTTTACTAATAGGGTCATAATTGGCACAACAGTGGTTAATAATATCTAGGAACACATTGACTGAGGGAAGGTAATACCTGGGGAGATTGGATTCCCATATTCCATAGATATCAAAGGTTTAGATGACTGTTTCTGATTAGGTAGAAAGTATGAATATGATTTTGGAAACCAAGTGAGTCTTTTATTTGGAAATCTCTATCAACCAAACGTAGATGATTCTAGTCCATATGACATGCATTGAGGGGAGTTACACTGACGGCCATAGGGGCTTCCATGTTCAGTTTTCTATGTTTTTAACTGGAGGTTCAATTTCTATGGAAAGAAGGGCAAAAGAGAAACTTTGGATGTCTTGGTATGACAATTATGGACTGTTTCAGGTTGAATTTGGCTACTATAGGTATAATTTGCAGAGGAAAACCAAAAATATAGGTTTGGGAGGTAGGACAGGGTAAATACCTGTGTTTTGGAAGTGCATGAGTGTAATTTGCAGGTTGACTGACGAAGCAGAGTAGGATGCCGAACATTGCTTGGTCGGGTGGCAAACTATAGCTTCTACAGTTGCTTGGACATAATTTTCATGCAACAGTCTCATAGAAGAAAAGAATGAAAATGGTCGAAAACTACAATTTTTACGAGTTTTTAAAACAAAAATTGGCTTCGCTGGGATTTTTGGCGCTTTTCGATTGGATGATGTCATCAGGACGTGACGTTTTGTCATGATGTAGGGTACAGACGCTAATGTGGAGGTGACGTTGTTATAGACATTTTTGTGCCTTACAGCATGAAGCATGAAATGTCGATAATCTGAGGGATCCAAAGTCCCTAAACATGTTGTTCCTACCCCTAGAGGAACAAGGTCAGCAAACCACAGCACTGAAAATCAGTTCTCCACCTGAAAACACTCAAAAACAAGCTAATTCTGGATCATGTCAACTGCTCCACTGAGCATCTGCGCTGAATGCCAACTGCTCCACTCTGTACCTGCGCTGAATGTCAAAACTAATGAAGGCTACCTGCGCTGGGCGAGATTGGCCAAGTGCCACAGTCATTTTGCAAGGTGTCAAATGCCCAGGAAGCTTCCAAAATGACACTTGGATCAGGGAATTCGCCTTGTGATGAGTAAGAGGATCTAGATCTCCAAGTGGAAGCAAGAAACTCCAAGTGGACTCAAGAACTGAAGTATAACTGAAGTGGGAGAGGACACTAGTCAGCTTCATGCCAAGCTCAAGCTGACTCATCCTTTCTCCAAAACTCCTATATATAGAGCTCTCTCATGAGGTCTAGGGAGGCTGGAATTTTGTGAATGTAAGGAAGTGTTGTTGGTTTGTGCATAGAACTATTGGGTGATTGCTTTGAAGGAGGTGAAGAGGAGATTTCTTTCTGCTGGGAGGTGTTGCTGGATTGGGCCTCTTATGGATGTAATACTCTCAGAGATTTACTTCTTCCATTAATAAAGCATTTGAGGTTCTTCTATATGCATGTGTCTCTATGGCGTATTGATGATTGTATATTTGATTTATTCTAATCCTTGAATCAATTATGGATGTATGCTTCTTGTAGTTTCGTTTTCTTGTGCTTTTGCAGGATCTTTGTGTAGCTGGGCCAGTGAAAGAGCAAGGAGCTGGGAGAAAACAGCAAAGAGGGAAGATTGGATCAATCAGTAGCAGAAGATAACGGTTAGTGGATCTCTTTCTCCTCCCTCTTACATCTCATAAAGAAGTAATCTCGAATAGCTTTGCATTCAGTTGTTGCTGAGGTACTATCACCCTTAGAGTGGGATAGGGTCATTCCGTATTGGATACTTTTCCCAACAACAAATTGGCGACTCCACTGGGGAACGTATCTTGTTGGTTGTTTGTGTTTTTGCTATTCATTTCATAAACAAAGGGAGTACCGAATCGAACTGTATTTGGATCTTTCAAATGCAAAGTAGAGGGCAGCTACTCTAGCCCAGTTTCTGGGCCAGTTTATGATTTGAAGAGCTGATCCACAAGGACTCTAATAAGCTCTTAGTGATAGCTTTTCATCCTCCTTGTCATCCCTTAGTGTGTCCTTGACTGATAGCTTCTGATTTGGTCAAAAACTGTGAATTTTTTAGCAATCTGTGACCCGGAAACCAAGAGAAACGAAAGTTTCGTTCTTCAGTGCAGACTGTGTGAAGGCTGTCTGCATTTCAGCGCAGTTCCCGAAGGGGCTGCCTGCGCTGAAGGTCAAACTGCCTGTGTACCACCTGCGCTGGACCAGTTTTGCCTAGTGCTACTGGGGTTTCCTGCTGTTTCTTGCCCTGTTTTCACTCTTGTTTTTGCTGCCTGTTACCAGTCAATGTGCCTATCTGAAACCATCTTTCCTTGCCACTATTTCGCCTCGGTTGTATAAAGAAACTGTGTTTGTTCTTTGTGTATTTCTTATGCCATTTACAGTTTCCCATAACGAAAAGTGAACTAGTCTTGTTGTGGCCTCTTAGATCTAGACCTGTGATAAAGTGTCGTTTTGATCTTAAGAGTTAGTTTGTTTGCTGTTCATAGCTGATTGAGCTTTGATTTCGTCATATGGTTTGAATTTATATATTTCTAGTGTCGAAACAAGTAAATCTTAAGGTGTATTTTGGTTTTGGACAAGCTTGTTTGCTTTCACTTGAAATTGAATTCAAAATTATACAACAGCTTTCTTTTTGCATTACGCCAACATTAAAGAAAGAGAAAAGAAATACTTGCATTGTGCATGTGCATTATGACAGCTTGCATGTTGATTTAGGAAAAAGTGCATTAGTGTGTGCTCTATGATCTGTGTGAAAAGATGTTATCTTTCTTTTCCCTCAGTAGTTAAGATTTTCAAAGTTGAAAGATTGAAAATCTTGCTTATCATATTAGACTACATTTAGGAGTGTTATCATACATCTCGTGGTGATCCATAAAGGCAAACTACTAAACAAGATCAACCTTAAAATAAATTGAATTTACACAACAACGCATTGAAACATAACGCAAACACATAGAGGTTTAAGCTAGAGACGTGTTCCAGCGTCGTTAAACGTGATATCTTAGCGTCGAGTGGTTGTGTGATTCCTCCACGGTGAAGCAATAAGTATCAATACGGACTTGTGCTCCCACGTACCGTCGCGTATATATTGGGAGACCCCTATAGGAGCAAAGCCTTTATCCAATAGGAAACCGTGTCGGCCGCCCTACTGATCGCAATGCAGTGAACACAGCATTCACGAAGATCGACCACTCATACCGTAAAACGTATTCTGTGGTTTTGCGAAACGTTTGGCACACCCTCTGCCTAGAACTCCAGAGCAGTTTCTTTTGGCCTTTTTCAAACTCTATAACTGAAAAAGTCCATCCGAGCATTTGTCACTTTGGGCTCGTTAAAACATCGAAGGATACTAGAGTCATCTTTAGCTTTTTCTCGACTCTTAAAAAGTGAAAGAGCAAGTTGTGTCTAAGCGTCGTTATAAAATTTATTTTAAACGGAACATAATCACCTCTTATTCCCGCGTTGATCTTAGGTTGAGAACATGGAACGCCCCAACCAAGGAATTCCACATGATGGAAATCCTAGTCCATTCTCTTCTTGGGGAGAAGTTGGTGCGCCCCACATGGCCACATTGTCGCTTCCAGGACTGACAATTGGCCTGCCTATTTGGCTATTCTCAACCAATGTAGTTCAGAACACCATGGTTCCTGAACAGTCGAGTCAACAGTTAGATGAGTCTAGAGCTGCCCACCAGCCTTCTACTTCCTATAACTCTTCCTCCAATCCTTCATCTTCAAAAAGTAGAGCTGGCAAAAGCCAAGCTCCCATGGAGAAGAAGGAAAAGAAGAAGAAAGAGAAAAAGAAGAAGGAGCCTAAGGCGACTGGGGGCAAGCAAAAGACATCTAACAAAAATCCACACATAGCACAGACCGGGCCTAAATCGCCATGCGTCATATGTAGAGGAGATCACTTCCATAGAGATTGTCCCTGCATTCCCCGGATACTAAGGGACTGGTCCCCTCGGTTGCACAATTCGGGAGCATCAACCTCTGATAGCCATGTTGAATGCTTACCGTCAACCAGCGAAAGTGAAGGTTCAAGACAAAAGGGGGGATCAAGATCCCCCTGTAGACTGTGTGAAGGCGATCACACCATCCACCGTTGTCCCTTTTTAGACGAAGTGAAGAGAGTTTTGGAAGATCGCCCGGTTTCACCGTTGAGACTTCCTCCTAGATACAAAAAACTCGTGCCAAGTCCTTCGTTGGTTGAAAACACAGCTGGCCCGCTCAAGTGGTCAGCTGAAGCGTCAGTCATTGAAAATGAACCTACTGAATCTAGACTGGATGAAAGTCTAAAGGTCGATACGGTAGTTGACCCGGTTCTTCCTTCAGAGGTTTCATCCTCAAATGACACCGTCACTGAAGATTCATCTTCAAATGACACCCTCACTGAAGAGAATAAGGATGACACCATCCCGATTCTTTTCGTCAACACAGATTCTGATGAGCATCAGGGCAATGCGCCCATTCCTTTATCGCAGGAAGGAACATCGTCAGGATCGTATCTGGCCGTGTATTCGGTCCCACCACCAAGCAACCTGGTTGTGTCCTTTGATTGGAACCAACTAGGCAGACCCCGGTTGCCAGCCAGTATACCATTCAGAATCATAGTCCAAATTTATAGAATGGTGATGGCAGGGACTATCATTGATGAAGGGGCATCTGTGAGTATCCTTTCCTCTATTGCTTGGAAAGCACTGGGTTCCCCGGCGCTTTTGCCTGAGATAAGAAATCTCTCGGGTTTTGATAAAGGAACCAGTCGACCGTTAGGGATCCTCCCCAATGTGCCTGTTACATTGAAAGGGAAGACCGTTCAATTGAACGTGATGGTCGTTCAAGGACCCTTGGATTATAACCTACTCCTTGGACGAGACTATATATATTGCATGGGAGCTATAGTCTCCTCACTCTTTAGAGTAATGTGTTTTCCACACGAAGGAAGGGTGGTCAAGCTCGTAGACCAACTTTCATTTCCGGGATCACGCATCGCAAATAGTCAAATACCAACCCTCAATGGTCTATTTACTCAAGAAATGTCTCCACCCCCAGTCCTCCTTCCCGATGAATGCGAGTGATTCGGAAAGATGGGACTGGATCCCAGGGGGCATGCATCCTGGTCTGCTTCGGGCAGAGGAAACCTTGGGTATAGGGTAGAATTTCCGCGAAAGAATATGACTAGTCCGTACCCCGTCCGTGTTTGGAAGAGGGGTTGTTCTTGGATAGGATTCTTTTGTTAAGGTTACCTGTTTGACAACAGTCATTCACCATTGTCTACTTCGGTAGGTAGTGCCGAGGAAATGTTTTCGTTTGATGGTGTTAACAAAACAATCTTTGGGTAACCAGAAAGAGGCAAGCCTCACCCTTTAAAACAAATGTTTTATCATATAAGTAGGGGTAGCCTTGAAATTGTACTTTATACCTGGGGGCATGCAACCTTTTGGAATGCAAGCAAGGGACGACTATTTATTTTTTAAATTTTTAGGTCCTCCCTTTAAACCTGTAGGTCTAACCCTTTAAACTCGTAGGATTAGCCGTTTCCGAACTTGCATAAAGAAAGGATGAGAGGGAGCAAAGCTTAGTGAAGATGAAGCTCTATAAAAAATAGAGATCTCACAGGAGACATTTCTTATCTTATGACTGGTATAATCGAGCAGTTTTAGCATAAAGTTCATGCTCATTAAAAAATAAACGCAAGATCCGAGCAGTTTTAACGCGGTCTTCATGCTCGTTAAAAAATAAATAAAAGCAGTGAGCAATGTTTCCTCCAGAGTTTAAGCTCATTTTTATCTAAAAAAAGAACCTATTCCGGTAAATAACCATTGTGATCGTAAATTTATTAGCCATAAAAAGCCTTGGTCGTGTTTGCATTTTCCACCTCCATTCCGTTTGGCCGATCGTTCACCCCCATATGATTGTTTACCCATTTTGAGGAACAGATGCGAAGAGTGATTTCACTTAGCCATCCCTGTGACACTGCCATGATTGGAAAATTCCAACCTGTACCTAGAATCTGCTGCTATCCCTGTTTATCACTCGTTCCTCAAAAGACGAGTCTTCTTTGAGCTCTTTTCAATTGACTCGTAAAATATGAAAAGTTTGCCGAGTTTTGGCCTTCCAGCTTGTTAAAATGACCGGAAGAGCTATCCCTCCTATAGATTTTAATCTTTTTGGACCTGAGGGATTATTGGACAAAAAGGTCGAGCGCTTGTTTTATTCGGCTCGTTAAAGTTATCGAAAACTCATCCCTTCTGTATTGTTTTATACTTTTTCGGACATAAGGGATTAGATGACGAAAAAGGAATTTTGGAGTTAACTTTCTGTACCTTTTCAGACTCTCTAAAAATGAAAAGGACCGAGTTGTCTTTGTCGCTAGACTCGTTAAAATGATTAAATAGCAACAAACTTGTCTTTAGACGAGAACGAGTTTCCCTATCGCTAGGCTCGTTAAAACATAGCGATGGGCTTGCCCGAAGGGCAGGTTATAGAACAAGCATATGTTATCCTCCTCAAGCTTGACAAAAATAAAGAGGTACTGGTTAGAAATGACTGGGGAAAAATTGGGAGAACCTCAAAGCTTTAATGGTAGCAAGTCGCTCTTGAACATGACACTTTGTCCTCCGTATCACATCGGGTTGGGTTGTTTCATTCACCGGTCTCATCACCATGGTCTTCACCAAACCATCCACATTTGGGGTAATGCTACTGATCCATCACATCAGTGTCGTTATATGTTCAAGAGATGTTGTTCAGAAAGAGTCAACCGTGTCCCATCCACTGCCATACATTATCCTTCATCCACCCATGATCGCCACCCTGAATCATATTTCACAGATTGTTTTCACCTCCACTAAAATCATTAGCTCCGTTCCGTGTCACTGATGTGGGATTCATTAAGGCCCTCCTGTGACAGATCAGTTCTTGTCGACTTCAACCCATTATCCAACAAGTTGATCTAGGAACAAACCCCCCCAGTACTTTGAAGCTTGCATGCCTCAATGGCAAGTTTCTCACTTCCAGCGACAGGTATACATCAATGACCTTCGACCAGAAGATTTTGCATGGTGTTCGACGCCAAGTCATTTATTCACACCACGTGAATTGTACTGCAGTACCTTGAGGGTCATTGTCATTATTGGTGATTCCTCTCGCGCTTGTTAACGGTTTACATTATTGACCGGTAATCAAGCGATCTCTTTCCATGTTCGACTTCAGCGCAATTCTCACATGGATCGACTTGTACTTAGAGTGAAGATCGAACGAGTTTGAAGACCCCAGATCTAGTTTCATCCATCCGGGTTGCGATATATATTCAGGAAATATAAAGGCATTTGTTATGTACATCATTGCAGCAGATGATCATCCTACTCAAAGGATGATAATTTCAGCAGAGAATTATCAGTTTACCATCACACGATCGTCTGTTCTATGTACCAAAATGAATTTATAAAGTTGAGCATGGGAATGCCCGCCTCAGCTAGATCATGAAAGCAGAATGAAAAATAATTTATTGTATTGTATTTTATTACAGGGCACCTCTCAGCGATTGAATGAACTTCGGATCCTCCTGATAAAGCATTTCACCCGATAAACGACCTCATACTTTAGGGGGCAACTGTTATAGACATTTTTGTGCCTTACAGCATGAAGCATGAAATGTCGATAATCTAAGGGATCCAAAGTCCCTAAACATGTTGTTCCTACCCCTAGAGGAACAAGGTCAGCAAACCACAGCACTGAAAATCAGTTCTCCACCTGAAAACACTCAAAACAAGCTAATTCTGGATCATGTCAACTGCTCCATTGAGCATCTGCGTTGAATGTCAACTGCTCCACTCTGTACCTGCGCTGAATGTCAAAACTAATGAAGGCTACCTACGCTGGGCGAGATTGGCCAAGTGGCACAGTCATTCTGCAAGGTGTCAAATCCCCAGGAAGCTTCCAAAATGACACTTGGATCAGGGAATTCGCCTTGTGATGAGTAAGAGGATCTAGATCTCCAAGTGGAAGCAAGAAACTCCAAGTGGACTCAAGAACTGAAGTATAACTGAAGTGGGAGAGGACACTAGTCAGCTTCATGCCAAGCTCAAGCTGACTCATCCTTTCTCCAAAACTCCTATATATAGAGCTCTCTCATGAGGCCTAGGGAGGCTGGAATTTTGTGAATGTAAGGAAGTGCCATTGGTTTGTGCATAGAACTATTGGGTGATTGCTTTGAAGGAGGTGAAGAGGAGATTTCTTTCTGCTGGGATGTGTTGCTGGATTGGGCCTCTTATGGTTGTAACACTCTCAGAACTTTACTTCTTCCATTAATAAAGCATTTGAGGTTCTTCTATATGCATGTGTCTTTGTGGCGTATTGATGATTGTATATTTGATTTATTCTAATCCTTGAATCAATTATGGATGTATGCTTCTTGTAGTTTCCTTTTCTTGTGCTTTTGGAGGATCTTTGTGTAGCTGGGCCAATGAAAGAGCAAAGGGCTGGGAGCAAGCAGCAAATAGGGAAGATTGGATCAATCATTAGCGGAAGATAACGGTTAGTGGATCTCTTTCTCCTCTCTCTTACATCTCATAAAGAAGTAATCTCGAATAGCTTTGCATTCAGTTGTTGCTGAGGTACTATCACCCTTACAGTGGGATAGGGTCATTATGTATTGGATACTTTTCCCAACAACAAATTGGCGACTCCACTGGGGAACGTATCTTGTTGGTTGTTTGTGTTTTTGCTATTCATTTCATAAACAAAGGGAGTACCGAATCGAAGTGTATTTAGATTTTTCAAATGCAAAGTAGAGGGAAGCTACTCTAGCTCAGTTTCTGGGCCAGTTTAGGATTTGAAGAGCTGATCCACAAGGACTCTAATAAGCTCTTAGTGATAGCTTTTCATCCTCCATGTCATCCCCTAGTGTGTCCTTGACTGATAGCTTCTGATTTGGCCAAAAACTGTGAATTTTTGAGCAATCTGTGACCCGGAAACCAAGAGAAACGAAAGTTTCGTTCTTCAGTGCAAGCTGTGTGAAGGCTGTCTGCATTTCAGCGCAGTTCCCGAAGGGGCTACCTGCGCTGAAGGTCAAACTGCCTGTGTACCACCTGCGCTGGACCCGTTTTGCCTAGTGCTACTGGGGTTTCCTGCTGTTTCTTGCCCTGTTTTCACTCTTGTTTTTGCTGCCTGTTACGAGTCAATGTGCCTATCTGAAACCATCTTTCCTTGCCACTATTCCGCCTCGGTTGTATAAAGAAATTGTGTTTGTTCTTTGTGTATTTCTTATGCCATTTACAGTTTCCCATAACGAAAAGTGAACTAGTCTTGTTGTGGCCTCTTAGATCTAGACTTGTGATAAAGTGTCATTTTGATCTTAAGAGTTAGTTTGTTTGCTGTTCATAGCTGATTGAGCTTTGCTTTCGTCATATGGTTTGAATTTATATATTTCTAGTGTCGAAACAAGTAAATCTTAAGGTGTCTTTTGATTTTGGACAAGCTTGTTTGCTTTCACTTGAAATTGAATTCAAAATTATACAACAACTTTCTTTTTGCATTGCGCCAACATTAAAGAAAGAGAAAAGAAATACTTGCATTGTGCATGTGCATTATGACAGCTTGCATGTTGATTTAGGAAAAAGTGCATTAGTGTGTGCTCTATGATCTGTGTGAAAAGAGGTTATCTTTCTTTTCCCTCAGTAGTTAAGATTTTCAAAGTTGAAAGATTGAAAAGCTTGCTTATCATCTTAGACTGCATTTAGGAGTGTTATCATACATCTCGTGGTGATCCAAAAAGGCAAACTACTAAACAAGATCAACCTTAAAATAAATTGAATTTACATAACAACGCATTGAAACATAACGCAAACACATAGAGGTCTAAGCTAGAGACGTTTTCCGGCGTCGTTAAACGTGATATCTTAGCGTCGAGTGGTTGGGTGATTCCTCCACGGTGAAGCAATAAGTATCAATACGGACTTGTGCTCCCATGTACCGTCGCGTATATATTGGGAGACCCCTATAGGAACAAAGCCTTTATCCAATAGGAAACCGTGTCGGCTGCCCTACTGATCGCAATGTAGTGAACACAACATTCATGAAGATCGACCACTCGTATCGTAAAACGTATTCTGTGGTTTTGTGAAAAGTTTGGCACACCCTCTGCCTAGAACTCCAGAGTAGTTTCTTTTGGCCTTTTTCAAACTCTATAACTGAAAAAGTCCATCCGAGCATTTGTCACTTCGGGCTCGTTAAAACAGCGAAGGAGACTAGAGTCATCTTTAGCTTTTTCCCGACTCTTAAAAAGTGAAAAAGAAAGTTGTGTCTAAGCGTCGTTATAAAATTTATTTTAAACGGAACATAATCACCTCTTATTCCCGCGTTGATCTTAGGTTGAGAACATGGAATGCCCCAACCAAGGAATTCCACATGATGGAAATCCTAGTCCATTCTCCTCTTGGGGAGAAGTTGGTGTGCCCCACATGGCCACATTGTCGCTTCCAGGACTAACAATTGGCCTGCCTATTTGGCTATTCTCAACCAATGTAGTTCAGAACACCATGGTTCCTGAACAGTCGAGTCAACAGTTAGATGAGTCTAGAGCTGCCCATCAGCCTTCTACTTCCTATAACTCTTCCTCCAATCCTTCATCTTCAAAAAGTAGAGCTGGCAAAAGCCAAGCTCCCATGGAGAAGAAGGAAAAGAAGAAGAAAGAGAAAAAGAAGAAGGAGCCTAAGGCGACTGGGGGCAAGCAAAAGACATCTAACAAAAATCCACACACAGCACAGACCAGGCCTAAATCGCCATGCATCATATGTAGAGGAGATCACTTCCATAGAGATTGTCCCTACATTCCCCGGATACTAAGGGACTGGTCCCCTCGATTGCACAATTTGGGAGCATCAACCTCTGATAGCCATGTTGAATGCTTACCGTCAACCAGCGAAAGTGAAGGTTCAAGACAAAAGGGGGGATCAAGATCCCCCTGTAGACTGTGTGAAGGCGATCACACCATCCACTGTTGTCCCTTCTTAGACGAAGCGAAGAGAGTTTTGGAAGATCGCCCGGTTTCACCGTTGAGACTTCCTCCTGGATACAAAAAACTCGTGCCAAGTCCTTCGTTGGTTGAAAACATAGCTGGCCCGCTCAAGTGGTCAGCTGAAGCGTCAGTCATTGAAAATGAACCTACTGAATCCAGACCGGACGAAAGTCTAAAGGTCGATACGACAGTTGACCCGGTTCTTCCTTCAGAGGTTTCATCCTCAAATGACACCGTCACTGAAGATTCATCTTCAAATGACACCCTCACTGAAGAGAATAAGGATGACACCATCCAGATTCGTTTCATCAAAACAGATTCTGATGAGCATCAGGGCAATGCGCCCATTCCTTTATCGCAGGAAGGAACATCGCCAGGATCGTATTCGGCTGTGTATTCGGTCCCACCACCAAGCAACCTGGTTGTGTCCTTTGATTGGAACCAACTAGGCAGACCCTGGTTGCCAGCCAGTATACCATTCAGAATCATAGTCCAAATTTATAGAATGGTGATGGCTGGGACTATCATTGATGAAGGGGCATCTATGAGTATCCTTTCCTCTATTGCTTGGAAAGCACTGGGTTCCCCGGCGCTTTTGCTTGAGATAAGAAATCTCTCGGGTTTTGATAAAGGAACCAGTCGACCGTTAGGGATCCTCCACAATGTGCCTGTTACATTGAAAGGGAAGACCGTTCAATTGAACGTGATGGTCGTTCAAGGACCCTTGGATTATAACCTACTCCTTGGACGAGACTATATATATTGCATGGGAGCTATAGTCTCCTCACTCTTTAGAGTAATGTGTTTTCCACACGAAGGAAGGGTGGTCAAGCTCGTAGACCAACTTTCATTTCCGGGATCACGCATCGCAAATTGTCAAATACCAACCCTCAATGGTCTATTTACTCAAGAAATGTCTCCACCCCCAGTCCTCCTTCCCGATGAATGCGAGTGATTCGGAAAGATGGGACTGGATCCCAGGGGGCATGCATCCTGGTCAGCTTCGGGCAAAGGAAACCTTGGGTATAGGGTAGAATTTCCATGAAAGAATATGACTAGTCCGTACCCCGTCCGTATTTGGAAGAGGGGTTGTTCTGGGATAGGATTCTTTTGTTAAGGTTACTTGTTTGACAACAGTCATTCACCATTGTCTATTTCGGTAGGTAGTGCCGAGGAAATGTTTTCGTTTGATGGTGTTAACAAAACAATCTTTGGGTAACCAGAAAGAGGTAAGCCTCACCCTTTAAAACAAATGTTTTATCGAATAAGTAGGGGCAGCCTTGAAATTGTACTTTATACCTGGGGGCATGCAACCTTTTGGAATGCAAGCAAGGGACGACTATTTATTTTTTAAATTTTTAGGTCCTCCCTTTAAACCTATAGGTCTAATCCTTTAAACTCGTAGGATTAGCCGTTTCCGAACTTGCACAAAGAAAGGATGAGAGGGAGCAAAGCTTAGTGAAGATGAAGCTCTATAAAAAATAGAGATCTCACAGGAGACATTTCTTATCTTATGACTGGTATAATTGAGCAGTTTTAGCATAAATTTCATGCTCGTTAAAAAAAAAACGCAAGATCCGAGCAGTTTTAAGGCGGTCTTCATGCTCGTTAAAAAATAAATAAAAGCAGTGAGCAATGTTTCCTCCAGAGTTTAAGCTCATTTTTATCTAAAAAAAGAACCTATTCCGGTAAATAACCATTGTGATCGTAAATTTATTAGCCATAAAAATCCTTGGTCGTGTTTGCATTTGCCACCTCCATTCCGTTTGGCCACCCCCATATGATTGTTTACCCATTTTGAGGAATAGCTGCGAAGACTGATTTCACTTAGCCATCCCTGTGACACTGCCGTGATTGGAAAATTCCAACCTGTACCTGGAATCTGCTGCTATCCCTGTTTATCACTCGTTCCTCAAAAGACGAGTCTTCTTTGAGCTCTTTTCAATTGACTTGTAAAATATGAAATGTTTGTCGAGTTTTGGCCTTCCAGCTCGTTAAAATGACCGGAAGAGCTATCCCTCCTCTAGATTTTAATATTTTTGGACCTGAGGGATTATTGCACAAAAAGGTCGAGCGCTTGTTTTATTCGGCTCGTTAAAGTTATCGAAAACTCATCCCTTCTGTATTGTTTTATACTTTTTCGGACTTAAGGGATTAGATGAAGAAAAAGGAATTTTTGAGTTAACTTTCCGTACCTTTTCAGACTCTCTAAAAATGAAAAGGACCGAGTTGTCTTTGTCTCTAGACTCGTTAAAATGATTAAATAGCGACAAACTTGTATTTAGACGAGAACGAGTTTCCCTATCGCTAGGCTCATTAAAACATAGCGATGGGCTTGCCCGAAGGGCAAGTTATAGAACAAGCATATGTTATCCTCCTCAAGCTTGACAAAAATAAAGAGGTACTGGTCAGAAATGACTGGGGAAAAATTGGGAGAACCTCAAAGCTTTAATGGTAGCAAGTCGCTCTTGAACATGACACTTTGTCCTCCGTATCACATCGGGTTGGGTTGTTTCATTCACCGGTCTCATCACCATGGTCTTCGCCAAACCATCCACATTTGGGGTAATGCTACCGATCCATCACATCAGTGTCGTTATATGTTTAAGAGATGTTGTTCAGAAAGAGTCAACTGTGTCCCATCCAATGCCATACATTATCCTTCATCCACCCATGATCGCCACCTTGAATCATATTTCACAGATTGTTTTCACCTCCACTAAAATCATTAGCTCCATTCCGTGTCACTGATGTGGGATTCATTAAGGCCCTCCTGTGACGGATCACTTCTTGTCGACTTCAACCCATTATCCAAGAAGTTGATCTAGGAACAAACCCCCCCAGTACTTTGAAGCTTGCATGCCTCAATGGTAAGTTTCTCACTTCCAGCGACAGGTATACATCAATGACCTTCGACCAGAATATTTTGCGTGGTGTTCGACGCCAAGTCCTTTATTCATACCACGTGAATTGTACTGCAGTACCTTGAGGGTCATTGTCATTATTGGTGATTCCTCTCGCTCTTGTTAACGGTTTACATTATTGATCGGTAATCAAGCGATGTCTTTCCATGTTCGACTTCAGCGCAATTCTCACATGGATCGACTTGTACTTAGAGTGAAGATCGAACGAGTTTGAAGACCCCGGATCTAGTTTCATCCATCCGGGTTGCGATATATATTCAGGAAATATAAAGACATTTGTTATGTACATCATTGCAGCAGATGATCATCCTACTCAAAGGATGATAATTTCAGCAGAGAATTATCAGTCTACCATCACACGATCGTCTGTTCTATGTACCAAAATGAATTTATAAAGCTGAGCATGGGAATGCCCGCCTCAGCTAGATCATGAAAGCAGAATGAAAAATAATGTATTGTATTGTAATTTATTACAGGGAACCTCTCAGCGATTGAATGAACTTCGGATCCTCCTGATAAAGCATTTCACCTGATAAACGACCTCATACTTTAGGGGGCAACTGTTATAGATATTTTTGTGTCTTACAGCATGAAGCATGAAATGTCGATAATCTGAGGGATCCAAAGTCCCTAAACATGTTGTTCCTACCCCTATAGGAACAAGGTCAGCAAACCACAGCACTGAAAATCAGTTCTCCACCTGAAAACACTCAAAAACAAGCTAATTCTGGATCATGTCAACTGCTCCACTGAGCATCTACGTTGAATGTCAACTGATCCTCTCTGTACCTGCGCTGAATGTCAAAACTAATGAAGGCTACCGGCGCTGGGCGAGATTGGCCAAGTGGCACAGTCATTCTGTAAGGTGTCAAATGCCCAGGAAGCTTCCCAAATGACACTTGGATCAGGGAATTCGCCTTGTGATGAGTAAGAGGATCTAGATCTCCAAGTGGAAGCAAGAAACTCCAAGTGGACTCAAGAACTGAAGTATAACTGAAGTGGGAGAGGACACTAGTCATCTTCATGCCAAGCTCAAGCTGACTCATCCTTTCTCCAAAACTCCTATATATAGAGCTTTCTCATGAGGTCTAGGGAGGCTGGAATTTTGTGAATGTAAGGAAGTGCTGTTGGTTTGTGCATAGAACTATTCGGTGATTGCTTTGAAGGAGGTGAAGAGAAGATTTCTTTCTGCTGGGAGTTGTTGCTGGATTGGGCCTCTTATGGTTGTAACACTCTCAGAACTTTACTTCTTCCATTAATAAAGCATTTGAGGTTCTTCTATATGCATGTGTCTCTGTGGCGTATTGATGATTGTATATTTGATTTATTCTAATCCTTGAATCAATTATGGATGTATGCTTCTTGTAGTTTCCTTTTCTTGTGCTTTTGCAGGATCTTTGTGTAGCTGGGCCAGTGAAAGAGCAAGGAGCTGGGAGCAAGCAGCAAAGAGGGAAGATTGGATCAATCATTAGCGGAAGATAACGGTTAGTGGATCTCTTTCTCCTCTCTCTTACATCTCATAAAGAAGTAATCTCGTATAGCTTTGCATTCAGTTGTTGCTGAGGTACTATCACCCTTAGAGTGGGATAGGGTCATTCCGCATTGGATACTTTTCCCAACAACAGACGTGGCGATGACGTGAGTGGGCGGGGTCAGTGGGAGGGCGGTAAGTGGTATTGGCCTGCACCACTTATGAGCTAAGGCGGTTTTCGGTGGAGTGGCTGCGAGCATAGCGGGAGGGCTCCGCGTGTCCCGGGTACGGAAATAATACCGCTGGCTCCCCAGGCAGTAAACATTGGCGAGGAAGGGCCTTGCGATATAATCATGGGTTGTCCGATTAGTGGAGCCAGATCCAACTGGCGCAGGTCTGAGGTGGCTAAGGGTTATGGCATGGGGCCCATGTAATATAAACGTTGATTTTAAATATCGGGGTGATTACTATTGGTTATCAGCGTGTTTGTTTAACCCAGATGGTTAATTAACCACATTTTATGCGGTAGAGGTTTTTTATGCATTCCAGATGAACTAGTAAACCCTCATTTGTATAGTTCTACGGTTATCGATTAACCAAGGGCGGGATATTAAATTTTTGGAGATTTTCCATATGTTTACATAATACGGGGGGCGAACAAAAAATATGGGGATTACATAATAATGTTAATGTGTTAGTATGAGAGATATGGATTTATAGAAAAGAAAATGCTAAGTTACAAAGTTTGATAACTTAGGTTGAAGGAATAAAAGGATTTTTACACAAGAAAAGTGAATTCTTTGCCTAAAGGAAGAATGTTATTTTCCTCAAGCTTTTCATAAAATGGGGTAATTTAGGAGTATTGAGCAGATCTCAATATCCTTAGGGGGAGGTTAGTAAGTGTTTTTAGGAAGAAGTGTGAAGGGAAGTTAGTCATGGATCACTTGATTTGTAGCCAAACAATTGCCATTTTACTTACAATATCAATAAGATGAACATCTTTGAGAGCCAAAATTAATCATAAGCCTGCTTCTGCAACACCAAAACTGCCTACCTGGCCTCTTATACCTACCATTTTTCTTCTTCTTCCATGTGTGCACTTAGACTAGCAAACCCTTAGAAATTTTCTTTTCTTTTCATGGGAATCCTATCTAAGTCTACCCTTATTTCTTCTAAGGGCTCAGATTTAACTGTTGAGCTCCTTTGTTTCTCTACCCAACTATTTATCTACCAAGCTTGAACAGTTTGTCCACAGATTTTATTCTCTATTTCTAAAATAAGAAATTGAACCAGGAACTAGCCAAGATTAAGTTGTTTGTCCATCCATCAACTGTGGCAAGAGTCAACTAGTCTACACACAATGAGATTCTTTTCAAAAATAGACTAGTAGTGTCATTTTGGACTAGCACACTTTCCTGGTCTTCTTTATTTGGGGTTCATTACTTTTCTTTTTCTTTCGACCATTTCATTCTTTTTTCCCTTTGATCTTTCTTTTGGGGCATACCCTCTTTACATTTTTTGAGTTTTTTTATTTTTTCAATATGGAACCTTTGCAGCAAGGAAAGGGTGAACATATTAGGGACTTTAACCAATCAATCATGAAATATGACACCTATTCGTATAGGAGCATAACACTGGCTCCACTTGGGGATGGCTTTTCCTTGTGAAAAGTCAAGAACAATAGGTCAGTTGGCCTTATGCACAGTTCTTGCTTCATTCTAAAATTTTCCTTTGTTGTAAGTAAGGAAACTGTACAGAGGACCATGTAAAATATACCCATCTCTCATGCGCTGATCCAAATAATTGCACCTCTATTTTGGATAGCTTTTCTGAATGTTTGTTCTCATATCTTCAGCTCCCATGTCTTCTACAACTTCTGGTAAACTAAAAAAAAGGTAACACAAAAAGGTGGTAAAGTTCCTTGACTGTTCCTTCAAATTTCTACACATTCCTTTACATTCTTATTGCTGAAATAAACTGCTGAAACTAAGCATCGTTATGTACAAGTTACAGTCTTGACATATCAATAAACTAGATCAAAATAATGTTTTAGCATCTCACCATTAACTAGTCCATCTTCTGCTTCTGTACCATCCACGCTTTTCAAAAAGTAGGTATTGTTTCCCTGTGAGGCTTGAATAATAAAAGGTCCCTTCCATAGGAAGTCAAACTTCCCATGTTTTCCTTTATCTTCTCTTCTGGAATCCCATTTTAGGACTTTGTCTCCTATGAAAATATCCTCAGCCTTAGTCCTCTTATTAAATATCTTCTTGAGTTTTTCTTATAGCACTTGAAATCTTTGATATAGATCTTCTCTAGTCTGCTGCAAATGTATAGTCTTATTTATTCTTCTCTGAATGTCATTGGACTGTACTTGGACTTCTTGCAACAATTTCATTACAGGTATGCCCAAGGAGTAGGTAAATATAGCCTCCATACCATAGAAAAGCTCATAGGGACTAGTTCCAATGGATCTCTTGGTAGTCAGTCTGTCTGCCCATAATGCATTTATGAGCTTCTTATGCCAATTTTTCTTGTTTTCTTCCAATACTTCCTTAATGATATTCATCAGGCTTTTATTGGATGACTCAGCTAGACCATTAGCTTGGGGGTAATAGGTTGTGGAGTGGCCTAAGGTAATGTGGTATTTGTGACAGAAATCTATCATTGTATTGGATTTAAAAGCAACAGCATTATCAGTTATAATCTTTTTAGGACAACCAAATCTAGACAGAATGTTGGTTTCTAAGAATTGCATGATCACTAAATCATTGGCTTGTCTACAAGGGATGGCCTCTATCCACTTGGTGAAGTAATATGTAGCAGTCAAATCCATTTATGCTGGCTAGAAGAGGGAGGGTTAATTTCCCCAATGAAATCTAAACCCCATTGTTGAAATGGTCTTTCAGTGGAAATTGGTCTAAGGGGTAGAGGCAAAAGTTTCCTCTTGCCTTCAAAGATTTGACATTTATGGCAAGTAGTAACAAAATTTTTGACATCAACAAAAAAGGTGGGCCAGTAAAATCTAGCCCTTAGGATTTTATCAGCAGTTGATTTCCAATACAAATATCCACCACATTCCCCTGCATGAAATTCTTTGAGTACTTTGTCAGCTTTATCTTTAATTAGACAATTTAATAGAACACCTTCATGATTTTTCCAAAAAAGAGCACCATCTAAAATACAAAACTTTAAAGCTTTCATTTTTATAAAACTTTTCTTTGTTCTGGATAACCCTGAAGGAGCCTGCAGGTTTAATAATACATAACATATATCAGCATACCAAGGTGATTCTAAGAAGGCCTGGTTGATTTGTGGAGTCGCCGTCTCCTATTCATTATCTAGTTCATTAATATCTAGGGCTTGGCAATTGGTTTTAGTCATGAGTTTAGCCAATCCCTGTCCTTTTATAAGCTTTTTAGGTTTTATTTCAATATCATACTCTAATATAGTAGCAATCCATTTACCTCTCTTGCCTTCAATCCCCTCTTGGGTTAGGATATCTTTGACAACCGTGCTTGGCATATAAGCTATTATATGAGAGTATAGTATGTAGACTCTGAAATTTTTTATGGCTTTCACAAGTGTGTAAGCCTGTTTTTCCATGATGGGGTATTTTAAAGGTGCATCCCTCAGTGCTTTGCTAAAGAATGCTATGGGTTTTTCACATCCTTGATCATCTTTCTGCAGCAAGATAGCAGCAATAGTGTGTTCTGATGCAAATTAAAATATTATGAAGTCTCTGTCAAATTTTGGGCTTGTAAGGACTGGTGTTTTGGTTAAAGCTATCTTGATTTCTTCAAATACTTGTTTGGCTTCTAATGTCCATTTGACCCTGGAATCCATTTTCAGCATATTATTCAACAATTTTATTAGTTCAGCCAAGTTGGGTATGAATCTTCTTAAAAAATTAATTTTCCCTAGGAAAGCTTGGAGTTCTTGGACATTTCTGGGATGTGGTATTTGTAAAATGGCTTGTGTTTGGTTAGGGTCAATTTTGATGCCATCTCTTGAGATTATATGGCCCAACAGTTTGCCCTTTTCTAGGTCGAATAATGACTTGTTTGGATTTAGTGATATACCATATTTTCTACAGGTTAAAAACACTTGTCTCGGGTGATCTAGGTGCTGCTGATCTGATTTTGAAAACACAATGATATTATCTAGGTATATAACTAGGAAACCATGAATTTCTTTAGCAAAAGCTATGTCCATTGCACGCTGGAAGGTTGCCCCTGCATTCTTGAGTCCAAATGGCATTTTCACATATTTGAAATCTGCCCATGGAGTTGTAAAAGCAGTTTTTTCTTGATCATCAGTGTGAACTAGAATTTGGTTGAAGCCTGAAAACCCATCCAAAAGTGAGATTCTAGAGGCACCTACTACACTTTATAAAATGTGGTCCATATTAGGTAAGGGGTAGTGGTCCTTTAAAGAGACTTTATTTAGATTCCTTAAATCAACACACAGTCTAATTTCTCCTATTCTCTTCCTAGTGGGCACTAAATTGGAGAACCACTCTAAAAATCTAATGGGTGCAATGATGCCAGCTTCATACATTCTTTTGACTTCCTTTTCAATTAGATGGAGGAGTACAGGGTTGACCCTTTAAATTTTTGGTTGAAATGTTTTTGATTTTCTTTGAAAGATATTGTATGCTGAATCACAGAAGTATCATAGGATTTGAGATCTTCATAGCTCCATGCAAAAATGTCCTGGAATTCTTTGAACAGTTCAATATATTTAAGCTTTTGGTCAGGAGGCAAAGCTTTGGACAATTTTCTCATTTTAGGATTTTGGTCAGTTCCTATGTTACAGTCTAATATGTCTGCGTTTACTGGCTACATTTTGGTTTTCCTAGGGATATCATTAGAATCAAAATTGTCTTCCAAAGGATTTAATCCTATGGGTAAAAAATTGTCCTTTAAATCAATAACTTCAAATTCTCCTCCAATAGTTTCATCAATGTCTATTTCTTTAAGTTCTTGCAACTCTTTTCTAGTAAATTTCATTGAATGTAGTATCTGAGTTGTTGTTTCAGCTAAAATGTATGTTTCAACTTTGTCTATTTGATCAACTTCTCCCACAGTGCCCGTGTCTATATTAGTGCTGGAAAATTCTTCATTTAAGGTCAGGAAGTTATTAATCTAAGTGTCATTGTCAAACAATTTCCAGTTTTTCACATTGTCAGGTACAATTGGCCAGTGTTTAGTCTCAGCTATAAAATGATGATTAGGCTTAAATGGCAGTTTACAAGTGCTGGCAAATGTTGCCAAACTATGAGCATGCAAATTGTGATTCCTTGGAATTTTGGCAAGCTGTGTTTCTAGAAAGGTATTGAGTATTTCAATTGATGCCCCTCTATAATACCTTAATCTGAGATCATTTGTGAGGAAGTTTCCTTTCATTTTTTGAATAACTAAATCTGAGTCTATCAAAATTGATACCCTAATTGCCCCTAGAGTTTTGATCAATTTAAGTCCTAGCAAGAGGGCTTCATATTCAGCCATGTTATTAGTGCTTCTAAAATTCAACCTATATGCATGCCCTTCAGCATGATCATTTTCCATATTATGTGTCCAAATCCCTGCCCCTGCTCCTAGTTTATTAACTGATCCATCAAATTCCAAATACCATAGGATTTCATGATTACAGCTAGTATCAGGGGTCTTAGAAATATGCTTACTAGGGAGATTTGGATATTTAGTTTCATGTGGATTCCCTTGTATGTCTGATATATCATTGGTCACATAAATTTCTTGAATTTGAACACTAGTTTTCTCATTTAGGAATTTTTTCTGCTCTAAAGCTAAAACCTTGTCATTAGTTGAAGGGTGAATTTCAGCATTGTATAGGATGAAGGAGTCCATATCAGAATGCATGGAATAGATGGGAAAATTATAGGGTTTCTCCTGGCTTCTGGCACATATTTCATCAAAGTTTCTCAGTACAATCTCTTTGGCTAGCCAAATTCTGAAATAGTAGCATATGACATGTCCAACTGTAAAGATCCCTGGAGCTTTGCACCCCAAGATCTGGAAAACAACATGCCATATTTTGTTGGAATATCAGCAACCACTACGTCCATTAAAATTGTCTTGGTAGGGTATTTAACTAATGATACACATAAATATTTGATCAATCCTAGACATCTGACCTGGCTTGAATCAAAAGAGAACAAGTTTTTGTATGGCCCGGTGATATCTAGGTCCAACTTTTCCATTACAGATTCGGGCATTTAATTATTGGAAGCTCCAAAATCAAACATTGCGTTATGGAGTATCTTGTTATGAATATTTAGACTTACATAGAAAGGGGGAACCCCTCTGTCTATTGATTTTCCGTTTACTTCAGGGCCAAAAATTAATTCTGGTTGGTCATTAAGGATATTTACTGCATCTCTGTTTTTTAAATTTGAAGTGATATGCTAATTTGTTCTCTATAGACATGATGCTTAGCCAATTCTGATAATGGAATTTCTATATTTATTTTTCCTATTTCGGTCTCAATGTTGAAAGGTTTCTCTGTTTGAATTTTTTCATTTCGAGCAGTGAGATTTTTTTTTCTGCTATTTTTTCAATGCTTTTTCCTTTATCAGGAGTAGTGTTATGGGCTGACATTGCTTCTATGTCAATTTCTCGAGGCTCCTCCACAATTCCTTTAGAAGAATGGAAGCTAAAGACTACTTATTAGGTTGTTGATTATCTGAAACATCTTCAATTGTTAGATTGTTTGGGTTGGGAATTGGTTTAGGAGGAATTTGTATAGGAGGGTTCTTGATTTTTGCTTTGGTAGTTTGCTTGGTTTCTTTCTACTTATTGTTTTTAGGGACATCTATCCTCTTGATTCTTATATTATATTGTTTGTGAACATCATAGATGGTTGTGTCATATCCCTCCCTAAAATCAAATGATTCCCCTAATTGGATTTGGAACTGATTAAGAGTGTGAGCCTCTTGGTCTTCTTGGGTTAAGAAAATTTGTTGTTCACTACTGAGCCCCATTAAGTTAATTTGAGTGTCTTCTATTGGTTGACTAGAAGTTGAAGCCTCAGTATAATTTTCTTGGAATGGAGGTCTAATGTTTTGGTTAGGGCCAGCCTTTCCAGTATTGGGATTCTGAATTTTTTGAAATTTGGGTTTCTTCCAGTGTTGTTCGGTTGACCATCCCAAGGGGACTTCCTCTCACTTGTTTCTACTCTATCACCAAGTCTGTCCATTGCTTTAATGATAGCATCTAATTTTTGCTCAAATATAGAAGGTTCTTCTTCGATGGGTATCCTCCTTTCAGCCCTATCTCGAGCTCGTTTAGAAATCAGGTTGGCCTCAACACTGACAGTTATACTCTGCATGTCTTCTAGGCTTCGAGGAGCCCTTTCCCTAAGCTAGTATGCCATGTCAGAGTTAAATGCATCAGGAAATTTGATCAAGGTCAATTCCGGTGGAGGTCTGAGATCTTGAGGAATAGCATTGTATACATTGTTAAATCTGGTGCACTAATCTTGAACAGTTTCCTGTGGACCTCATTTTAAGTTTTCATATTCTGATAAAATGTGGAGAGGATATTTTTTCTTTTTCCATCTGTTTAAGAAGGTCTAATAAAGAGCTTTAGGATCATTGATAGTGTTTGCAGGGAGTGCTCTAAACCAGGTTCTAACATCTCCAGTTAAGCTTTGGAAAAAGACTTTCATTCTTACATCATCATCATCAATCTCATAGTTTTCAAAATAATCCATCATTTTCTTGGTGTGTTGCTGAGCTATGTAAGTGCCAGTACCATCAAAATAGGTGATTTTACTTTGATAATCTTGAGGCATAGCCCCTGGATATGCAGGTAATTACAGGGGAACATATCGGGTTTCCATGTTTGCAGAGACAAGTGTAACAGTTGGAAGAGCAGGGATACCAGTTGAAATATGTGTTGTGGATGGTGGAGTGGAAAAGATGGTTTGGAGTGCTGATGGTGAACTAGGAGAAGCAACAGTAATGGCAGAAAGGACTGGTTCTTTTCTAGGAGTAAGCTCAGATTAGATAAGGTTTTGCTGGCTTCTAAGGTTCTCAAGAATCAGATTCGGATTCTGAAACATAGGTGTGGGATTTCGATCTGGATTTGATCAAGTGTAACAGATCTTCTTCTTTGGAGCCAGCTTTTGATTATTTTTTTGTCTTTTTCTTGCAATATTTGAAGGATACAACTTTAGAAAATATCTATCTAGGAAGTTTTAAAATAGGGGAGTTTTGAATTTTCCTAAAGATCTACTGAAAAAGGGAACTAATCAAGTATTTGAGACAAGTATTCAAAGCGTAAACTATGCTAGAGATAGATTGAAGCAGCTTTTATTTACTTCCTCAATTACATAGCAAAATCAGTTTCAAAGGCTACGTGGCCAACTTCAGGCTCCATATGTAGCTTCAAAAATTAAACAGTAATAACAAATAATTATGCAGGTCCCCAGTAGAGTCACCAATGATGTTATCACTCAGGTTGTTCCCAAAAGTTGTAAGAAAGGGAATACGACCGAGGTAACCACCGACTAATATTTTAGATACAGATTCTAGCCATTCTGCATCAAGAGAGTGCTCTCTCTTTATGATTTAGCTATGTTTGAGGTATATTAGGCTAGTTATCAAGTGCAAGGGTTTTGTTTAGAGTTTTGGTTGGAAGGATGGGGATTCAATAGAACAATGAGGTAAAACTGAAACATTTCAGTCCATTGGGCATGACAGAGTCAAAGAAGGATGGCTTCCTAGGTTAAGTTACTTATCAAAGAATTTATCACGAAGCAAGGTACTCAAATACGGAACAATTTATAGGCTGGAATCAGATGGAATGGAGTCAATGGTGAAGGGCAATTAAGAATCCTTCATCATGTTGACTAAGGGAAAGTGGATGATTACTTGCTAAGGAGCAATTAAGAATTCCTTAGCTAATATTCAATATGAAAGAACCAGGGGAAATAGGAGCAATCTATTTATGCTAGTTCTGAAGAAAACATTAGTAATAATAGAGATTGAACACAGAGTGCAAACAAGCAATTCTGAGTTATTATTTTTCTCTATTATTTAGATCATGAGACATAGATGATATAATAAACACATCAACTGTAAAACACAAGTTAGAAGGGACTTATTGATCCATAAAACAATTCAAGAATTCTACAACACGATCCTTAGTATCAATTCTTCATCCAGTGAGCTAGAAAAAATGGCTCCAACAACATTTTATTTCCAAAAATTGTTCAGTATTATAGTCAAAACTATGAACATCCACCACCAACCAACCCCAAACACTTCGTCTGGGGGGTATTTATACAAAAATGTCAAGATATCATACAAAATATCTGATAGAAATAATATCTGATGACAATTAATGCTTCTTTTAGACAGATAGAGATAGAAAGTCTCGAAAATAGGGAGACAATAAATAGATGCAATAAATTCATGTTGTGCTGGTTAATCCATATTTATGAAATGTATTGGAGGTAGGTGCTGCAAGTCGATTCCTAGCTACCTTCTACTGATCCTCTGTGCTGATTTTTCTGCTTTGGACAGACTTTCTTAACTCTGATGTGATGCGCTTTGACCCGCAGGACCATGATTCATTTCTGTTCTGCGCATTATAGCAGATGGTGCACAATTTTGAATTGACCCAAGATAAGTTTACGGGATCTCTAGCATGCTCTGCCACCACTCTTTTCCAAGTCTCGTCAGTCTTTGTGTACCTGAAGAAATTAGGTGGGATGGTGAACAGATGCTTCACCTCATGCTCTATGTAGAATAGATTTTCCAGGTTGCCATAAAGGGACTGGCCAGATGGAAGTGATTTTTCTCCTGAAGTAATTGAAGATGCGTTAGCTCGATTGAGAACATATGTATTTAATTTATGTACGTAGTCCTTGTGCTTCATCAGATGATCATTATCTCCCAAAGGACTTGGAAAACCTTTTTGATGTAGGACTGTAAATTTTTCTGTGAAGGAATCAATGTCTACCTGCATGTCCTGGCATCTTCTGTCCAAGTTTTTCATTAGAGTTCTCATGGTTAGAACTCTCTTGATGTCCAAAGTGGTACCTGTTCTATCTCTAATATCCAGTGCTTCCAGTTCTTCACTGGTATTGGTATCCAAAAAATGTATTAGCCTGTTAGCTTGCTCAAGCATCTATCCCAATAAGGCTCTTGTTTTCTGAATTTCTACTTCGGATACTCTTATTAGATCAATTTGTTCATAAATGGTCTGAATAGACCTCCATGCATCACTAAGGGATTGAGTGATGTTGGTCCACAAAATTCCTCTGATTTCTGTTAGAGGCTTATGCAAAGAGAGATCCTTTTCTAGGGCTCTTACCTTGTTCTCCAATGCTTTGACCTCCCTTATTTTCTCTGCCACATTCATCTTGGATTTATCATAGCTCTGCTCAACCTTTGCCAATTTTTCTTTGACTTGCTTCAATTTAGATACTTGGAGTTTCAACTCCTCCATGGCTTTTATTAGTTGCTCTGTGGTCATAGTAGTGTTGTTGCCTGGGGCTGTTGCTATTGAGGTACCTATGATGACTTCTGTTGTTGATGGTGGGACAGTGGGAAGCATTGTTGTTATAACTGTGGAAGGGGCAATTGTGACTATTGTAGTTACTTCAAGTGGCTGGGAGGTCGACTCTCCTAGATTTTATTGTAGTGCTTTCTCCAATGCCTGCTCTGTCTCACTCAATCTTTCATTCAGTCTCATGACCAGGTCCATCATGTCCTCTTCAGACTTCTGCTGTACAACATTTATTGTTTGTGGATGCATAGAAGGAGGCATTTTGAGCTGTTTTCTGAGGGCAGCAATGTCCTCTTCCTTTTTCCTCATTAGTGCTTTTATGCCTTTGGCATCTTTGGATCATGTCCCAGCTGAATGATAATATCCTCCAAGGACTTTATCCTGTTGTCCTTTGCTATAGAAGAAGCTTTCTCTAAGTCTAGCTGAGCAGCGGCGTTGTCCAATGATTTTTGCAATTTATGAGAAAACATTGCTTCATAAGCTAGCGTAGAATACACCATCTCTTCGGTCTGTTTGTGCAGCTCAATCTGGTCTATTGGATGAATGTCTTTGGAGAAGACCTCCAGATTTGTCCTCATGTAGTCTGCTACTGATTGTAGTTGCTGCACTTTGGGCTTGAAATAGCTCATGATCATTTTGCCCTCCATTATGTCATATGCTGACATTAATCTTTGCTTTTTTGTGGGTGCCATCTTAAGATATTGGTTATAAATTTGCAACCTCAATGGATCATTTCTAGCCTTTATCTGTGAATGTTCTTTTAATATCAGAGGTCTCCTTGCTTGGTGGCCTTGTGGATGAAACTTCCACACTATGCTGCCTTTCTTGTCCTACTTATGTGAGCTGGTTGATGTGTCTATCACTTGGGAGGGCTGTGGGTTGGTTTCCCTCTCACCTCTTAGGCTTTTTATTGCTTCTGCAATGATTTCCTCTTCAGATAGAGGATTTAGTCTTTGCCTTTTCGCACCTGTCTGCTTTGCAGGTCCACTGATGGGTGTGGCTTTTTCTCTGTCCATTTTCTTACCCTTTTCCTCATTTAGAGGCATCTGTAATGATGGAATCTCTGTTGCTTTGGTCTGTACTGGAGGAATTTTCTCCTACTGATCAATCATTTCTTCCTGCTCTGTGCCTACTACTTCCTTGCCCTTTGAAGAGCCTAAAACTAGTGTGCTGATTTCTTGTACAGGTTGCTCTGAAGTTCCAGTAGAAGATGTACCCACTCCGGTTTGCTGAGGCAACTTGAAAGATACTTGTCCAAAAGAGTCGAGGTCAAGGGTCTTTTCTAAATATTTCATAGCTTGTTCCATCTTTTATTGCCGAGTAAGTTCTTCTACTAATGTACCCTCTACCCACTTATCCTGATTAGCATACTGTTCTACTTCAGGGATCCTATGATGTGTGTAAGTTCACAAATGGTTTGTTACTTTCCTATCACTTATAAAGCTATTTGGCTCATATGGTACCCACTAGAAGCTTTTCTTGAATTTAAGGTCTTCCCCTAATATCTTATCAGCATCTTCCCATGCTTCCCTCTTGTTAATGATAAAAGGACCTAACTGGTTTCTTATCCTCAACTAAGCCATTTTCTTTACATTGCAAAAGTGAGTTAAATCTGCATTGATAAGTTGCCTGAAATACTCCAGTGCAAATAGTGTCATGGGCACATACTTGGGCAGCTTATAAGGACACAGTTCAGAGCCATATATCATGATTTCATTGTGATCCTGGTAGAAGTACCAGTCACCTATCCTATAGTTTTTGGAGAGCTATAGGATCTTATTTATGTCACCAGAGAGCCTAGGAGGAGGAGCTCCTATCAATAGAGTGGAGACTAGATGTATAAACAAGTCAATGAATTCACAGTAGGTATAAGGGGTTTGACCAACATTGTGGAAGACAGAGGTCCAAAAGATCACAGACCTCTTTTCTCCTTTGGAATCCAGTTTCCTGATGGGAAATATAAAATTGTCTGGGTGATAATACAATAGCAGGTCGTATATGAAAGTTGTGTATTTAAACACTCCTTCTCTTTCCAAATTCATAAATTGAGCATGGATTTTGTCAGCAATGAAAGAGGCATAGTCATATTTAATAACAGGGGGATGTCCTAGAGTAAAGGTGGATAACAGAACCAGGACAATCTCATACACATGTTCACTGGACCTAAATCCCGAGATCACTGATATCATGTCAAGGATAATTTTTCCAGTCTCATTGAATGATATATATAAATAAGTAGGTGGGCCTTGGGGCTGGCAACTTGGTCTCATCAATATCTTAGTAATCTGGGTTATTTCTGCACTGGACAGTTGAGAGCCTTGCTCAAGCAAAAATCCCATGGAAAGAGGAGCAAGAGGCTGAACTGGCTAGAATTGTAGCATCTCATTGATAGATTCAACAATTATGTAAAAGAGAACAATTTGTGATGGGGTCATAACGTGTTTACTAACAAGGTCATAATTGGCATAGCTGTGGCAAATAATATCTGGGAACACATTGACTAAGCGAAGGTAATACCTGGGGAGATTGGATTCCCATATTCCAAGATATCAGAGTTGTTCAGATGATTGTTTCTGATTAGGCGGAAAGTATGAAGATGATTTTGGCAACCAAGTGGGTCTTTTATTTTGAAATCTATGTCGGCCAAGGGTATATGATTCTGGTCCATATGAGGTGCTTTGAAGGGAGTTACACTGAGGGCCACAGGGGCTTCCATGATTAGTTTTCTATGTTTTTAACTCGAGGTTGAATTTCTGTGGAAATAAGGGCAAAAGAGCAGTTATGGATGTCTTGGTATAGCAATTATGGACTATTTCGGCTTGAATTTGTCTCCTATAGGTATAATTTGCAGAGGAAAACCAAAAATACAGGTTCAATAGGTGGGACGGGGTAAATACCTGTGTTTTGGAAGCACATGAGTGTAATTTGCAGGTTGACTGACAAATTGCATAGCAGGATGCTAGACTTTGCTTGCTCGGGTGGTAGACTAGAGCTTCTGCAGTTGCTTGGACATAATTTGCATGCAACAATCTCATAGAAGAAATGAATGGAAATGGGAAAAAATGACAGTTTTTACGAGTTTTTTTAACAAAAATTGCCTTCGCAGGGCTTTTTGGCACATTTCAGTCAGATGACATCATCGAGACGTGACGTTTTGTTGCAATGTGAGGTATGGATACTGATGTGGAGGTGATGTGGCGATGACATTAGCAGGCGGGGTCAATGGAAGGGCGGTAAGTGGTATTGGCCCGCACCACTTATGAGCTAAGGCGGTTTTGGGTAGAGGGGTCGTGAGCATAGCGAGAGAGCGCCGCATGTCCCAAGTACAGAAGTAATACCACTGGCTCCCCAGGCGGTAAACATCGGCGGGGAAGGGCCTTGTAATATAATCGTTGGCCGTCCCATCAGTGGGGCTGGATCCAACGGTTGGCGCAGGTCTCAGGTGGCTAAGGGTTACGGCGCAGGGCCCATGTAATATAAACATTGATTTTAAATATCAGGGCGATTACTATTGGTTATCGGGGTCTTTGTTAATTAACCTAGATGGTTAATTAACCACATTTTGTGCGACGAAGATTTTTAATGCATTCCATATGAACCATTAAACCCTCGTTTGTATAGTGCTATGGTTATAGATTAACCAGGGGCGGGATATTGATTTTTTGGGGATTTTCCATATGTTTACATAATACGGGGGGGCAACAAAATATATGGGGAATATATAATAAAGTTAATGTGTTAGTATGAGAGATATGGGTTTATAGAAAAGAAAGCGCTAAGCTATAAAGTTTGATAACTTAGGTTGAGGGAACAAAAGGATTTTTACACAAGAAATGTGAATTCTTTGCCTAAAGCAAGAATGTTATTTTCCTCAAGCTTTTCATAAAATGGGGTAATTTAGGAGTATTGAGCAAATCTCCATACCCTTGGGGGGAGGTTAGTAAGTGTTTTTAGGGAGAAGTGTGAAGGGAAGTTAGTCATGTATCACTTGATTTGTAGCCAAACGATTCCCATTATACTTATGATATCAACAAGATGAACATCTTTGAGAGCCAAAATTAATCATAATCCCGCTTCTGTAACACCAAAACTGCCTACCCAACCTATTATACCTAACATTTTTGTTCTTCTTCCATGGGTGCACTTACACTAGCAAACCCTTAGAAATTTTCTTTTCTTTTCATGGGAATCATATCTAAGTTTGCCCTTATTTCTTCCAAGGGCTCAGACTTAACTGTTGAGCTCCTTTGTTTCTCTACCTAACTCTTTATCTGCCAAGATTGAATAGTTTGGACAGATTTTTATTCTCTATTTCTAAAATGAGAAATTGAAACAGGAACTGGCCAAGATTAAGCTATTTTCTCATCCATCAGCTGTGGCAAGAGTCAACTAGTCTGCACACAATGAAATTCTTTTCAAAAATAGACTAGTACTGTCATTTTGTACTAGCACACTTTCTTGGTCTTCTTTATTTGAGGTTCATTTCTTTTCTTTTTCTTTTGACCATTTCATTCTGTTTTCCCTTTGATATTTCTTTTAGGGCATACCCTCTTTACATTTTTTAATTTTTTTATTTTTTCAAAATATGGAATCTTTGCAGCAGGGAAAGGGTGAACATATTAGGGACTTTAACCAGTCAATCATGAAATATGACACCTATTGGTATAGGAGCATAACACTTACTCAAAGGAGGACAACAATAGTGCTATCTAAGAAAAAGCAATGAAAACTAGTTGTGGCATAGAAGAATGGGACATTTAAGCATTTCTCAAATAAGAAAAGCATGTATACTCAAAGCTATTCGTGATCTTATAGATATTATCATCCCAAAAAATACAATATGCAAACCATGTCAAATCGGTAAGCAAAGCGGAGTTCACTTCATGGAAACAAAAGGGTCAGCTAATAAGCCTATTGAACTTATGCATATTGATTTATGCAGATCAACAAGGAAAAAGTCACCTTGTGGAGAAGAATACCTTATTTTGTTCATTGAAAATTTTTCCAGAATGTGTTGCATAGGTCTTCTAAAGCATAAAGGTGAAGAATTTGAAAAGTTCCAAGCCTTCAAACCTTGGTTGAAAATGAATCAAATCAAAAAATCCAATGCCTCAAATCTGATCAAGGAGGGGAATTTATATCGAATGAATTCTTTGAATTTTGTGAACAACATGGAATAAAAGGGAATTCTCCACTGCAAGAACACCTCAGCAAAATGGTGTAGTAGAAAGGATGAACATAATAGTTCAAAAAATGGCTCGAGCCATGCTAGATGAATCTGGAACTCCTGCAACCTTCTAGGGTTAAGCTGCATACGTTTCCATGACTATTCTCAACAAAGCAAAATTTCGGGTAAATAGCACTCAAACTCCACATGAACTTTGGTATGTTAAGACTCCTACTGTAAAATACTTTAAAGTTTCTGGAAGAAAATGTTTTTTCAAAAGGACTGATGAGAAATTTGGTAATTTTGAACCCAGAGTAGATGAAGGGATTCTTCTTGGTTATTCTTCCAGAAGTAGAGGATATAAATGTTATAATAAAAGACTTGGGAAAATTGTTGAAAGCATTGATGTTGTGGTTGATGAAGCATGCAGAAATCCAAAACAGATAAAAGCAATAGAAGATTATGACAATGAGGAAGATGGGGATTACTTTCCCACATCAAAACAAAATTATATTGAAGAAGAAACCAATGAAGCACCATAAGAAGATATAGTGGTAGAAGAAAAGACTCCATCGAGGTATGTTCAGAAAAATCATCCAAAAACTCAAATTTTAGGAGAAAGGGAGGTTGGTGTACAGGAAAGAAGAAATATTACAGGGACTTCAAGCTATCTAGCGTTACTATGCTCCACCGAACCTCAAAATGTAAATGAAGCATGCAAAGATGAATGTTGGGTCAAGGCCATGGATGAAGAACTTAAGAAAATTGAAAAGAATGACACTTGGGAATTAGTTCCTAGACCTCATCATAATATTATAGGAACTAAATCGATATTCAAGAACAAGCTGAACGAAAATGGAGAAGTCTTTAGAAACAAGGCCAGACTTGTTTGTAAAGGGTATGCCCAACAAGAAGGTATAGATTTTAAAGAAACTTTTTCACCTGTTTCCAAACTTGAATCCATAATAATGTTTCTTGCTCCTTCTAGTTTTCGGAAATTCAAAGTATACCAAATGGATGTAAAAAAAACCTTCCTTAATGGAGTTTTAGAAGAAAACGTTTATATTGAACGACCAGAAGGATTCATTCTTGGAAATGATACAAAACTTATATGCAGACTCAAAAAGGCTCTCTATGGTCTGAAACAGGCTCCAAGGGCTTGGTATTAGCATTTTGATAAATATCTACACCAACAAGGTTTTACAAAAGTTTTTGCAAAGAGTGATTTATATACAATGATTGAAAATGATAAATTTCTAATTATTATTGTTTATGTTGATGATATCATTTTTGGTAGCAATGAAGAATCCATGAGCCTGGATTTTGCTTCAGTAATGCAGTAAAAATTTGAAATGTCCTTGCTTGGTGAACTTACCAATTTTCTTGGTCTACAAGTTCAAAAAGTTAATGATGGTTTTTTTCTTTCACAAAACAAATATCTCAAGGAGGTCTTGAAAAAGTATGGAATGGAAGATTCTAAACCTGTATGTACTCCATGGTAACAAGATGTAGCCTCAGCTCAAATGATGAATCAACAGTAGTACATAAACCAACTTACAGATCCATGATTGGCAGTCTGCTTTATCTAACAGGTACCCGACCTGACATCATGCATGTAGTAGGAATAGTTGGAATATTCCAAGAAAATCCAAAGGAATCACACCTTCAGGAAGTCAAAAGAATTTTCAAATATCTTCAAGGAACTCAGGAATTTGGACTATCATATCCTAGAGATGCAGATCTTACTCTTCACACATATACAGATGTAGATTGGGCAGGAAGTATTGATGATAGAAAAAGCACTAGTGGTGGTGCATTTTGTATGGGTGCTAGGTTAGTGTCTGTGTTCAGCAAGAAAAAAAGTTCAATTTCTTTATATACATCTGAAGTAGAATATGTGGCTGTTGCATATTGCTACACACAACTACTTTGGATGATGCAAACTTTGCAAGACATTCAAATCACATGTACTCCACCCATCTCCATTCTATGTGATAATACAAATGCCATCAGTATTTCAAAGAATGCAGTCATGCACTCCAAGACCAAACACATACCCATCAAGTACCATTTTCTACGAGAACAAAAGGTCAAATTGGAGAATGTCCCCTCCAAAGAACAGGTTGCTGATATATTCACTAAAGCACTACCCAGAGAAACATTTCAATATCTCGGACAAAAGTTGGGAATTGTTGCTGCATCATCCTGTTGTTAAATCCATATTTTTAGAGGAAGTTTACTACATGTTGCTTTCATGTAGTATATGCACGAGTACACGCATATTTCCTTGGCTGGGAGTGCGTATGTGTTTTTTGTAACAAAAACAACAGTGGTAGCACAGGTGAGAGGGAGCGTTTGCATTCCACATTGTTGGCATCATGGTTGCTAAAATCATCTATTTCTTAATTGCATCAGTCATTAGTGTGATATAACTTCTTCTATCATGGTCTATATCTCAATGAGTTGTATTGGTCATATGATGTAATTTATTTCCCCAATATCCTTGGGATGGATGATATCATAATTGTTGTATTTCTGTCATGTATAAACTTTGGTATATCCCCACTTGGCTAGGAAGATGAGTTAAATATGGTGTACCTCCACTTGGTTGGGTGATTGATGTATGTATGAGTTTGTGTTCATAGGGAGGTCATACTCAATTTTTTGAGTTATAGTGTCATGTTATTATATTGAATCATCTCTCTGCAGACTCGGCATGTACTCAGAGGGAGTATGGATAGCATCATGCAAAGGAGGAGAGTAGAGTCGTCTGCCCTTTGCCCTTGATGTCAAAGGGGGAGAGTATTTTGGTATTTTATTGTTGTATGGTATCTCTAACAGTATTTATAGCTTTCATTAGTCAACACCATCATGGTTTCCATCAAGTTCAAAGGGGGAGATTGTTGGAATTATGATAAAAGTATTGTCCTTGATGGCAACTCTATAGGTCAACTCAATTTTGATAAGAGGCTAACAGGAATATTCAGAGGCAATAGGGCAGTGGTACAGAGGATCAGGAAGATGGAACTAAGGTCTGTTGATCAGAATAAAGAAGTTAAAGGAAGAAGATGATGTAAGAACAGTTTAAGAGATACACGCAGGTTCACTTAGTCCAAGCAGCGTATACATGCAGGTACTCAGAATAGAAATAGCATATAACATACACATGCACTCCCACATAAGGCAAAGTGCGTACATGTTGAAAACCATGGTTTTGGTCTAAGGTATTTGGTCCAATGTATCTTTGGACCATGATATTCACCCTAGGTATTTAGTCTGAGGTATTCGGTCTGTGTTATTTGATCCAAGGTATTGGTCCTAAGTGGATTCGGTCCATGGTATTGAGAAAGGCCAAAAACTATATAAGAAGAGAGGATCATAAGGCCAAGTGTGCATGTGAATAAGATTATAAGGAATAATTCTATCTGAAGTATGTTTTATGTTGCAGGGTTATGTTTGGGACTAGATCTGAAATATTTATGCGCACCTTGAGTTCAATATTGGATCGAAATCATGAGAGTTGAAATGACTTATTCTTGAATGATTTGATATTGGCTGAGGCTAGATCTGATGTTTTGCATCTGTTTTATTCGTTATCTATCTTGATCTGTGTTTGTCTCATGTCTAGAATCGTAGCAAAGTTCTAAGTCAATATTTGCAAATCTGTACGAAGGTTCATGTTAGCAAAAGAGCGTATACACGCAGGTTCTGTAATTTCAAGTAGCATATACAAAAGAAAGTCTTGATGTTCAGAGATGATTGATCTATCAGATTAGTATTTCTTATTTATTTCTGTTGTTATTTTGTTGTTGTTTGACAATGAAGTATTCTCAGATCTGAATGTAAATATGAATGCATAAGGAGGTTGATATTTGATTGGTTGTATAAGTGAGAAGAAGTTTTTCTTGTTGCCTGCCTGTGTAAATTTTTGTAAGTTGACAGTATATTTTCAGCACAATTCTTCTTGGTATAGTTTGTGATTCAGATATTTTATGATTCAGAATCTTTAGAGGTATACGCAGGTTGGATTGAAGGAAGTAGTGTATACATGAAGGTTTTCTTCATTGAAGTGGCGTATATAGTCTGGTACATGAATTTTTGAGGTTTCAGTTGGTTCTGAATGTTGACACAAGTTTATGTGTTTAGCACAGTGTTATGATGACAGTGCTATGATTGTTTCAAATTAACTGCATGTTTGTTGATGAAGTTTAAGTTTCTAAATTTCTAATAGGTTATTGATGAGTCTAGGTCTTCATATGTCTCAATATGTGCCAAGAGCATCCAGCAAGGAAAACTTTAAGAACCACACTAAATTTATATGTATAATAAATGGGCTAATCCCCATTATACATAGGAAAAATGGGAGGTGATTTTATCAATAATATAATATGTATATATAATTTTTTTGGCGAATCTCTCACTAGATTATATTATCTTGTAAAGTGATGGAGAATATTTCAATGAATTATAAAATCTTGTAAGATCTTGGAAAATATTTTACTGAGTAATAAAACATTGTGAAGTCTTGGCGAATGTTTTGTTAAAGTATGAAACCGTATATGATAATAAGAAAACATATTCATTAAACTGTAATATACTAACATACATGTTTGGAAAAACGAAACATAATTTTATCTTCCTACAAACAATGTTCGAAGTTTCAGTGGCCGTGTCTGTCGAGGTTCTTACAATACACTCTTTCATATCCTTCTATTAATTTTGATAATATTCCACAACAAAGTTCTTGTAGGTGTTGATATTGACAAAGAGTTCTGTCAAGGTAGGAGAGATTAATCTTTTCCCTACAACTTTTGTCAAGCTACCACTTTTTTCAAGTTATCAAATTTCTTTCTTATTCCATAGACTCCAAATGCGAGATAAAAAAACACATCAAGTTTGTTTACCCCAACATGCCAACAAGCAGCAAGCCCCAACTATATTATATAAGAAAGTATTAGGTATCCCAAAGGCTTGAAGGGGATCTAATTGAAAGAAGTGACCATTGTGAGAATCCTTCCAATCAATATATAAATATATAAATGTAGATTTATTATTATTTTAATTGGAAATCTTCAATTAAATAATAAAATTTAATTACGTCTCTCCCCATCTAAATTTCTTATTAACATAATTCACTACCTTCATAGGGCTCACATTTTTTAACAGCATTGTAACATGTAGATTAATTTCCTTTTTGGTGAACAATCTCCACCTTTTAGGAAAATATGTTGCAGTGGTTCCAACCCCTACAGATCATTAGGACAAACTAAGAATAGCATAGAAGATGAAACAAATCATCTTTTTTTTCAAACAACTAATCCAACATCAGTAACTAAAATTTTGCATGAAGATATCATATTGAGAATGTTTGAAAAATGGTGAGAAATATTCTGCGAGGGTGATGTGGAAAGAGTGATAAGGTTTCATTGTTTTGATTTTTTTTTGTTAAATCAGAAAAATTTAAAATCCAATTTTAATGGAGATATTGGTATTTTTTATTGAATTTTGCGAAGTGACTAAATGTAGCTTTAATAATTCACCTTAAGATGTTTTTACAATATAATTTCCTAAGTCTATTGAATATCTTCATTATCATAAAAACCAACCTATATCCATCTTAACTCCACATCTACCACTCTTAGGGGGATGAAATCTATTTATCCCTCTGAGCACTTGGTAGACCCAGAATTAAGATGGATCTAAGATGATAGAATTTCCCCTTTAGCTAGTCTATGCTCACATGAATACCATGGTATTACCATGGGTTATCATATACCTAGAGCTTAAAAATTACTATAGTAATTTATAAAAATTAATAAAATTAATAATTTATTTTTATTTTATTTTTTACTTTAACCAGGTTAAAATGTTTAACATACATTAAATTACAACATCCATCTTTACTCTTGATCCACCAAGCCACGAGAGGGATCAAATATTTTTTCACTCTATGCTAGTTTTCATATCACGATATTTGATCCCTCTCGGGGCTGAGTAGATCCAGAGTAAAGATGGATCTATGCTGGTTTAATTCCCCCATTTAAATAGGCTACATTCCATATGAATACCATGGGTCAATACCATGTGCCATTTTTATTTTTATTAATACTAATATTAGGGCTAATAATGTTTTTTTGCATGGTATTAATAATAATCTAGTCCATGGTATTTGGTCCATAGTATTTTTCCCATAGGTTTCACCTAAATATAATGCATTTTTTGAGTGTTCGTCAATATAAGGTGACTTATGGAGTAAATATAAAAAAATCTTTTACTTGTTTACCATACCTCTCGTTTATTTATATTTTTATTAATTTACCATACCTCTTTTACAAATATGATATTTGGCCCATAGGATTCACTTAAATAAAACCTCTTTTTTGAGACTTCATAAATAGAAATAGGGTTATGGACTAAATATAGAAAGAGGTTTTATTTATTTACCATACTTCTAGTTTATTTGTATTTTATTTATTTACCATGCCTTTTGAGTAAGTATAAAAAGAGGTTTTATTTATTTACCATACCTCCACTTTATTTATTATTTTATTTGTTTACACCCTTGCATCTATATAAGGTGACTTATGGAGTAAATATAAAAAATGTTTTATTTATTTACCATACCTCTCATTTATTTATATTTTTACTAATTTACCATACCTCTTATATAAATATGGTATTTGGCCCATAGGATTCACTTAAATAAAACCTATTCTTGAAAATTAGGGCGAATGGAAGCTTGTAACTCCTAATTTCAAGGGCTAAATTTACTTTTTTTACCCTATCCCTTAAAATAAGGTGGGCTATTTGAGGAAATTTGTAAAAATATACTATGATACAAAATATTCGCCCACTAAAAATTTAAAACCCCTTAATTTCCCCTAAGGGTGAAAATTCGCCCCTAAAATTTGCCATGGCATCCAGTCTGAAAATTCATGAAACTTGGTCCCTGGTGGAAGAGTGGAGTTTTCTGTAGGCTGGCACCTATGTACTAGTAAACATATAGGCTAGTACAAGAGCTAGGGGTTTGTAGCTCCCTTTCAGTAGAATCTGGAGAATGAGAGAAGGTTGTAACCTTCTGCCTACGCATTGGTATGAGTCTGCATTAGTACAAGATTGTAAACAGATTCTATTATTACTAAAAGAAGAAAGAGATGACAACAGTAGGTGGTTTTCACCCACATTAGGTTTCCACCTTAAATCTTGGTGTTCATGTGTGTTGCTTATGTGTAATGGTTTATTATGTTTATACTGCACATGGTTACTATTTAATGATTGATGAAGTACTGATGTACTGATTGAAGATCAACACATGATGAATTAACTAAATCATAAGTTTACTGCATAAACAATGGTTTCCTTAAAGAGAGTTGTGTACACACTAGTTCCCCTCTCTGAAGTAGCATATATAAATATGATTATGAAAAAGAAAAATTCTTGATCTAATAATACTGATTCACCCCCCCTCTAAGTATTATTTCAAACATATTTAAATCTCTTGTTGAAATATTTTTGAAAAGTATAAGATTTAAACATCTTACTCATACATTTTTTATTTCTATTTATGTTTTTATACTATACTCGACATTATTTTTCTATTTAGAACATAATTTTTTTTTTTTTTTTTTTTGAAAGGAGAATGGAAAGATGGAGAATACAGATCCCCTCATACTTGGTTATAGAATTACTCTCTCAACTCAATTAATTTAACCTTTGCAAAATAAAGTCATATTTTCACCTGTATTCTCTCACATAGATGTTTGTAGTCGATGAATTTAATTTGCAATTTAAATATTCATGTTTTTAAAATATCATATCTCACAATCATTATAATGATAGTAGGAAATGTACAAACTATAGAAATAATTTTTTGCATTCCTAATGCAGAAACTTGGTATTCACATTTAGCATGCAAGAATTAATTAATTCCAATTACTACTATTAATATCCATTCAGGAAATCCATTTGTAATAACGTTATCACAATTGTTATTGCTAGCTGCAAATATATTGATAAGGTTGTATTTATCGATATTATAAAATACCTTTTTTTTATATTTATTCATTGTATTCATGTATATATACTGATTTACACACACACACACACACACACACACACACACACACACACACACACATATATATAGAAATAGAATTCGATGGAGTTTTTTTGGACTAGATAAAAGGCCATGAGTTTCCGCTCGAAGTGTTGGTGGTGTGCCTCCTACTATTGTAGCTAGTGTTGATGTTACTAGTGCTACTGATGAATATCATCTATCTATACATAACAAGTGAGAGAAGTTAGTCATAGATAAAGGACATGTGCGGCAAGTATATTTAACAAGTTAGAAATTACAATGGAGGCACACTATTTCTTGACTAAATAGTTTTAGACTCATTACTATTATGATGTGGTAATATGAAGATGGATAGTCAATTTTCTTGAGTTGTCACTTGCATGGTATTATTTGATTTTATCTTTCCGAAAAAAAAAGATATGTAGAGGTGGTTGTGCTTGCACAATATGAGTGGTTATTTAATTATTAATATATTGTGCGAAATGTGGAGCTTTGTACAATGAAAGCTTGAATAATGATAAGTCCAATGAAGCACTACATTGCACTGCTTTGCATAATGAAGCGATGAAGCAGTAGAGGTATAGGTTGTGTTGTAGCCATTGTGATGAAGTGTGTGTGGAGATCCAATACATATGCATAGACGTAAGGAGGTTTTCCTAAGAAAACTTTGCAAACATTGGTAGGTTCGCATAATCAAATATTGAAATTATTTTTACAAACTATGGATTTTCTCTATAGTGTCGCACATATGCATTTGTGTTATGTTGAATCTCTTTTTTAATTGTTATTTTTAAATGTATTTCACAACTACGGAAGTAGTTATATAAAAATGGTTGTTTGGAGTTAGCTGTTAGGAGGGAGCATCTATATAGAACAAATGCATGTCCATAAATTTACATAGCTCCGCATACACCATATTTGTAAAATTTGTTAAACACACATTACTTACAATGTTAATTATAGTTACAATGTTTAGTTTCAAAATTTCTAATGTCGAAATAATTTGGAAATTTAACCTTTTGCAATTTGATTTTGATACTCATGCTTTTTGTTACCAAAACTTAATTTTACAAAGATCTTGGTGTAACCTTTATAAATGAAATTATTATTATTGATTTGAAGAACTCAGATTTCTTAATATTGGATAATACAAGTACAATTAATGAATGTGAAATTACCCAGTCTAGAACTTGCAAATAGAAAAACAAGTTTACATAGTGAATGTCTTGAATACGTGTGAGTTCAGTGAATAAATGGGAAAAAGACTTCTATTTATGGACATGAGAGTTCTAGTTAATCAAAATATAATGTGATCTAGGGTATTAATAAAATAGTGTCTTGATATTTATTTCAAAAGTGTGTGAAATGTATCAATAATCAAACATAATCATATCAATTGGACTATTTTGAATTGGACTTTAAGTAAAATAGATATGATTTAAAGTAATTGATTTCACACTAGTATTTTTTGATTAAAGATCAAGCACATCAATACTATGAAAATTGATGACAAACATTGATTAATGACTACCATTAAAATCAATAGTAGTTAAATGCCATTTCATATTTTAGGATTCAATTTGTGACTAAATCCAAAATGATACTAGGTCCTTTGTGTACAAGAAGTGTGTTGAACAAATCCCAAATTAAATTCATTATGTTTCCTTGTCCAAAGCCTTTAGTGTGCGGATGACAGAGGATGTTCAAGGGAATGGAGGCCCTTTGTGTATGCAACAATCCTTTAACATTGATATTGTTAGTTATTACTATTTCTCCGGCCAATTATAGTAGGATTAACACAGTTACAGGTCCTTTGTAAAAGTGATCGATGGGGGTTGAAAGAAAAGTTTTCACTATGAAAAGTACAAAATGATTATGAACATTGGGTGTCAATTCCTATTGTCTATGAAAGAAATTTGTCAATTTTCATTTTTTATAGTATACATATAAGATAATAGTGCAATTTGGAATGATTGAACCAAGCTACATCGCAATACTCAAAGTAAAATTGGACTCTGTTATATGTATTTGTCATTAAATAAATAGTGTATTTAATTGGTGTGAGGAAGAAGCATTTTTTGGTAAAGAAAATGTACAAAAGATACTATGAATGCATCAATTAGGTACCAATTTGGATCACATAATTGTAGATAAATTGAAAGAATGTACAGGCTTAGAACAAGTAATCACTATTTGCGCCTAAAAAGTCTTAAGCAATGACAAAAATAATTATAGCAACAATAATTGTATCCAAATTCAAATGTTGATTACCATAGTTATGCTTAAAATAAACATCAAAGAGGAAAAAACAGTTATGGAATATTCATTTTCATTTTGATGAATGAAAGAGAAATCATATTCAAATTGTTCACAAAATTAGTAAACAATGTCAAAATTTGCACAACGAAATTAATTTTTAACACTAAAGTATACAATTGGAGTAATAATAATATTATATAGCTAGTCATAATAACTATTTTATTCAGAGTAATACTTCTTCTAATATCCCATCTCACTAGCATATTCACGATGACTATTTCGGTTTTTTGTTTGATTAACTTTCCGCACCTATATTTTTTTAAAATAGCAACAATTTTTCTATAATACATTAAATACATATAATAAATGATAATATTTCTGTGAAATAAATTTATCTCGAGAAACAAAATGATCCAAAATGGATCTTGGTTTGCCTCCACCTCAAAGTCTTCAAATGCAGTTGAAATTAGCATTAAGTTGAAGTGCTTGTCGATACAATTCCAATGGTGTGAATAATGCGTAAATATGAGTCTGGATGAAGAAGTTAGAGCCAGTCAAAGTTTTTGGGAAAATTAGGGCAAAAGTCTAAAATTCAAAGGTCCACAGTCAATGGTGAACGGTCAACAAGATGATGTCAGTAGGACCGTGTCATCTAGGGAATACATCACTTGTCCACGATGATTTCAGTAGGTTGATGATGTGTCGCAGTGGGATTGGTTGATATGGGCCTATCTGGTGCTGACACATGGGAACCTAGATTTTGTCTAATATGACCTTATTTCCAAAATTTTGTGGATCAAGTAGGATTGAACCCCTGAGCTCCAAAAATGGCTAGTTTTTCACTGGAGGGCCACACTGGACAGGCTATGATAGATCTTGTTAATGGAGTTGGTGAAGTTGTATTTATGATATTGCGGGAAGGTGGCCAAAAAAATTCCGGATAGTCGGGGTCAACCCCATGACCGCCGTACCTTTGGATATATCAGTTAATATATAGTATGAACCATAGTCCATATCACCACCAATATATACCATACACATTGTATAACATAACCAATGGTGGAAGGTCGGGAGGGGGTTTTGAACCTCCGAACCACCAAAACTTTATATATGCAATGCCTTAATACGTAGTCGCATAACCATTATGCCAAGGCGGAGCTTGGTAAACCAAGCCTCTAAAATTTTATTTAAAATTTATGTAGGTGTCAAACCAACCAAACAACCAGTGCGCAGACCAAGGTGGTTTTTGTTAGCAGAAAGTGGTTTTGTAGCGGTAGAGCCGGTTATTGATTTCTCGAGGGGATCTGGAGGTCACAGTGGCCAAAATGGGAAATTTTATACTTTTTTGACTCGAAATTTCGAGCTGAATGCAATGGTGAGGTCCATTTTCTCATTTGAGCTACTGTTTTTGAGCTCATACCTAAAAAATCAATTTTAAGACAAATTAAAGCAGTCAATAATAGAAGCTAAAGGACTAGGAGACATAGCTAGGAAGTTTGGTGAACTCCTTTATTAAATTTTTTTGTATTGATGTGTTTGAATTTGTTTTCAATTTGCTTATGTGTTTATGTTATTCACAATATTTTCGATCCATTACAGTAAGTAACATAAGAAAACTTCACATAAAGTCTATAATACCTTTTTCATTAACAGATTAAGTGGTATCAGAGCAGCAAGGTTTTTGAGGTCTAACAAGATTGTGTGAACATTTGAATGCTTACTAGGTTAAGGCTCAGATGAGGTGAAGGTGAACTTATTGAGGCGAATCCAGAGATTGGAAGGGCCTTTTCACAAAGAAGGATGATGGATGAAACCCCACTTGGGTCAGAATCTCAAATCCTGGATAGTTTCATGACGATATGCACAATGGTGGAAGAGATGTATCGTGAGTTTAAGAAGAACAAAGGTGAATGCACTTCATCACCTAAGACCAAGAAGATAAGGGAAAGTGAGAAATGCTTCCTCCACCGTCTCCTCCATCGTCACCACCATCATCATCATCATCCTCTTCTTCTCATAAATCTAGTCCTTCTAAGAAGAAAAATAAGAAATTCTCTTTGATCAAATTAGACGTAAAATTTGATTTTCCAATTTATGATGGAGAAATTAATGCTGAAAAGCTTGATAATTGGATAAGACAAATTGAAGTGTATTGAAAGGTGTAGAAAGTTGTTTCAGAATGGAAGAAGATATTGCTTGCTAGCCTTCAACTTGGAGGAACCACACTTGTATGGTGGGAAGGAAAGACACAAGCATATCTCAAGAAACATGGTAAAATCATTTCAACTTGGAATGAATTTGTTTCTATGATTAAAAATAAATTTTATCCTTTGGCATATATGCAACAAACAATGATGAGTTGGCAAACACTATGTCAATTAAAAGCTCAAAGTGTTCAAATTTATACTCAGGAATTTCGTCAGAGAGCTTTAACATTAGGCATATTATTGGACCCACCGGAGACATTGTTGAATACATAGGTGGTCTTCATAGTTATTTGAGGCATACTAAACTTATGTTTAATCCAACTAGCTTAGTTGATGTATCAGTCCAAGCAACTCATCTAGAAGCTAGAGGAAAAAATGTAACCCATGATGTTGGGAAATCATCCAAACCTATTGAAAGCAAGAATAAGGACAAGAAGAAACTTAAATGGAAGAAGAAGAAAACAAACACTCTGAAGAAATATAAACCTTCATGCACTCATTGCAAGAAGGAAGGCCATGATGGGGCACACTGCTTGTCATTGCATCCAGAATTGAAGCCTAAGAAGTTTGGGAGTAAGGAGTGGAAGAACATTGATGCTATTCAAAACGACTTGGGATTAGATTCAGGTGAGGAGACAATGATTACAGGTACATGTATAAAAGGTAAAGATTCTAAATCATCTACAAGTACTTCTTCGTATTTTGTTGATAATGATAATGATGAGAGGAAAAGAAATGAACTATTTCACATTAGAGTCATTTCCAAGAATAGTAAAATTGATACTTTATTTTGTAGTGGTTCACAAGTTAATTTGATTTCTGAAGCAACTATAAAGAAGCTAGGCTTAGAAACAAAACCTCATAAAAACCCATATCCATTAGGTTGGGTGTGTGATAAAACTAAGCTACAAGTTACGAAACAATGTAAACTCCGTTTTGATATTGGGTCAAAGTTTGTAGATGAGGTTGAGTTAGACATAGTCCCATTGAACATATGTGGAATTGTATTTGGAAGTCCATACTTGTATGATAGAAATTTTATCTTCTATTGAACTGAAAATATGCATCAACTAATTAAGGATGGAATTGAATATATTGTAAGGGCTCATAGACTCAAAGATAAATTCTCTCTCGTAAATTCAGGACAACTGAAAAGAATTGTAAATTCAAGTAAACAGTTTTTACTTATGATTGTAAAAGCAAAGTATATTGATAAATCTGATGCTTTCCAAGGCTGTAATCCTAAACAAAAAGAAGATCTAGTTAAAATTGTTTCTGATTATGATATTCTGTTTCAAGAGCCTAAAGGGCTTCCACCCAAGTGAGAGATAGAACATAAAATTTATTTACAGCAAGATGCTCCACTAACTAACATTGGAATGTATAGGTTATCAGCTCTAGAGAATGCAGAGATAAAGAAGCAAGTAAAGGAGTTACTCGATCAAGGGTTTATTCGACCAATCACATCACTCTGTGGATTACTTATTGTGTTAGTGCGAAAGAAAGACGGTTCGTGGAGAATGTGCATTGATTTTAGACCATTAAATAAAATAGCAATAAAGAATTGTTATCCTTTTCCTCGTATTGATGATTTGTTAGATCAATTAAAAGATGCAATTTACTTCTCTAAATTGGACTTGTGAAGCGGCAACCATAAGATCAGAGTTGCAGAATAGGATGTATGGAAGGCTCCTTTTAAAACAAAGCAAGGACTCTATGAATGCATGATTATGCCTTTTGGCTTAACTAATGCTCTACCTATATTCATGCAAGTCATGAATGATGTATTTAGGACATTCATTGATGAATTTGTAATAGTCTATTTAGATGATATTCTTGTTTTCAATAGAACATGGGATGAACATGTAAAGCATGTAAAGCAGGTTTTAGATGTTTTGAAAAGAGAAAATATCCATGTAAAACTATCAAAATGTGAATTTGGAAAAACATTTTTGAATTATTTGGGTTATATTGTAGGGGGTGGTGAATAGAAGATAGATCCCTCTAAGGTCAAAGCCATTGTAAATTGACCTAAGGCCAATACTGCTACAGAAGTTAGAAGTTTCTTAGGGGCAACACAATATTGGCGAAAGTTTAATGCTAACTTTTCTTTGATTGCAACTCCTTTACATGCTTTGAAAAGTGTGAAACAGGGGTTTCAGTGGGGAGGCAAACAACAAAAATCACTCTACAGATTAAAAGAAAGGATCAATACAACGCCAGTACTAGCACTGCCAGATCTTCAACATCCATTTGAGATCGAGATAGATGCAAGTGAATATGCCTTGGGGGCAGTGTTGATGCAGCACAGAAAGCCTATATGCTTTCATTCTGAGACATTCATATCATTAGTATTTAACCATCCTACATATGATAAGAAATTATATGCATTAGTTGAGAGTGTTAAAAAGTGGAAACATTACATAATGGGTAAAGAAACAATCATACACACATATCATCAACCACTACAATATTTACACTCACAAACTAAATTGCAACAATTAAGAAACTATCAGTGGATGGTTTTTCTACAAGAATTTCATCTTGTTATCAGATATAAGAAAGGCATACATAATAAGGTTGCAGGCATGTTATCAAGACCAATTATAAATGCATCCACAATACTTAAGCATAATTCAGTAATTCATGAAAGTTACATTGAACAATACGCTTAAGACAAAGATTTTAAGGATGTATATGCAACTTTAAGTCATAGAAAGTAGGTAGAATAATTGGATTATTTCATAAAGGAAAAACTCTTATATCATTTGGGGAATTTATGCATTCAACAAATTGAAAGAGTTAATATGATTCGAGAAGCACATACTTCTCTCATATCAGGTCATTTTGGTGTAAGTAAAACAGTTTCACAATTACAAAGATTCTGCTATTGGCCACTAATAAATGAGACAGTTTCTAGATATATCAAAGGATGTACTATGTGTGCAACAAGCAAGCCAAGTAATAGAAAATTAGGATTGTATACTCCACTTCCAATTCCTTCTTGTCCTTGGCAAAGAGTTTCCATGGATTTTGTTTGGGGATTGCCAAAGTCTAGAAAGGGTCATGATTATTTGTATGTAGCTATGGATAGGTTCAGTAAGATGTGTATTTTGACACCATGTAATAAACAGGTCACAGCTGAACAAAGTGCAAAGTTTTTTTTTTCAAAATGTATGGTTTCATTTTGGGTTACCCACTTCTATTGTATCTGATTAATATTCTTGATTTGTCAGGAAGTTTTGGTCAAGTATATGGGAGTTAATGGACTCAAATTTAAAGAAGAGCACGACATTTCATCCGCAAATGGATTGTCAGACAGAAGTGGTCAATAGGACAACAATGCAGTTGCTTCGAGGATATTGCAACACGCATCCCAAACTTTCGAATGAGCATTTCTGTTATGTGCAACATGCTTACAACCATGCAAGATATTCTTCTACTCAGAGATCTCCTTTTGAGACTTATTTTGGTTTTATACCAAAGTCTCCCTTGGATTTTGTCTTTGGTAAATACATAGCAATTGATGGACACAGTGATGTGGACAAAGCAACCAAGTTCATTAAACAAATCCAGGAAATTCACCAGGTAGTACAGGAACAGCTGGAAAGAAGCCAAGAAAAGTACAAGGTGTGACATGACAACCATCAAGTTGAGCATAGTTTTCAAGTTGGTGATCAAGTCTCGTTGTACATCATCAAAGAAAGACTACAAGGGGAAGGTAATAAGTTGAAACTAATTAGGCACGGTCCTTTCAAAATACTTGACAAAATTGGTGAAAATTCTTTCCACCTAGATCTACCATCTTATATGTAGATCTATTTCGTCATAAATGTTGAAAAATTGCGATTGTATGAGCCTTCATTAATTGGAGATCCCGAAGAGCAAGGCCAGTTACCTTCCATTGGAGATCCTTTTCCTGAGTATCTTAATGAGCTACAAGAGGACACACTTCTTGACAAGAGGATAAGGGCTTCGCGACGAGGAAATTTTGAGTATCTTCGAGTTGGACTCAAAGGTACAAATATGAGTAAACCATTGTTATAGACATTTTTGTGCCTTACAGCATGAAGCATGAAATGTCAATAATCTAAGGGATCCAAGTCCCTAAACATGTTGTTCCTACCCCTAGAGGAACAAGGTCAGCAAACCACAGCACTAAATATCAATTCTCCACCTGAAAACACTCAAAAACAAGCTAATTCTGGATCATGTCAGCTGCTCCACTGAGCATCTGCGCTGAATGTCAACTGCTCCACTCTGTACCTGCACTGAATGTCAACAGTAATGAAGGCTACCTACGCTGGGCGAGATTGGCCAAGTGGCACAGTCATTCCTCAAGGTGTCAATGCCCAGGAAGCTTCCAAAATGACACTTGGATCAGGGAATTCGCCTTGTGATGAGTAGGAGGGTCTAGATCTCCAAGTGGAAGCAAGAACCTCCAAGTGGAATCAAGAACTGAAGAATAACTGAAGTGGGAGAGGACACTAGTCAGGTTCATGCCATCCTCAAGCTGACTCATCCTTTCTCCAAAACTCCTATATATAGAGCTCTCTCATGAGGTCTAGGGAGGCTGGAATCTTGTGAATGTAAGGAAGTGCTGTTGGTTTGAGTATAGAACTATTGGGTGATTTGCTTGAAGGAGGTGAAGAGGAGATTTCTTTCTGCTGGGAGGTGTTGCTGGATTGGGCCTCTTATGGTTGTAACACTCTCAGAACTTTACTTCTTCCATTAATAAAGCATTTGAGGTTCTTCTATATGCATGTGTCTCAATGGTGAATTGTTATACTTGTGTATTTGATTTATTCTAATCCTTGAATCAGATATGAATGTATGTTGCTTGTAGTTTCCCTCTCTTGCCCTTTTGTAGGATCTTTGTGTAGCTGGGCCAGTGAAAGAGCAAGGAGCTAGGAGCAAGCAGCGAAGAGAGAAGATTGGATCAATCATTAGCGGAAGACAACGGTTAGTGGATCTCTTTCTCCTCTCTCTTACATCTCATAAAGAAGTAACCTTGAATAGCTTTGCATTCGGTTGTTGCTGAGGTACTATCACCCTTAGAGTGGGATAGGGTCATTCCGTATTGGATACTTTTCCCAACAACAAATTGGCGACTCCGCTGGGGATCGTATCTTGTTGGTTGTTTGTGTTTTTTGCTATTCATTTCATAAACAAAGGGAGTACCGAATCGAACTGCATTTGGATCTTTCAAATGCAAAGTAGAGGGCAGCTACTCTAGCTCAGTTTCTGGGCAAGTTTATGATTTTAAGAGCTGATCCACAAGGACTCTAAATAGCTCTTAGTGATAGCTTTTCATCCTCCTTTTCATCCCTTAGTGTGTACTTGACTGATAGCTTCTGATTTGGCCAAAAACTGTGAATTTTTGAGCAATCTGTGACCCGGAAACCAAGAGAAACGAAAGTTTCGTTCTTCAGTGCAGGCTGTGTGAAGGTTGTCTGCATTTCAGCGCAGTTCCCAAAGGGGCTACCTGCGCTGAACCAGTCTTGCCTTGTGCTACTGGGGTTTCCTGCTGTTTCTTGCCCTGTTTTCACCCTTGTTTTTGCTGCCTGTTACCAGTCAATGTACCTATCTGAAACCAACTTTCCTTGCCACTATTCCGCCTCGGTTGTATAAAGAAACTGTGTTTGTTCTTTGTGTATTTCTTGTATCATTTGCAGTTTCCCATACCGAAAGTGAACTAGTCTTGTTGTGGCCTCTTAGATCTAGACCTGTGATAAAGTGTCGTTATGATCTTAAGAGTTAGTTTATTTGTTGTTCATAGCTGATTGAGATTTTGATTTCATCATATGGTTTGAATTTATATATTTCTAGTGTCGAAACAAGTAAATCTTAAGGTGTCTTTTGATTTTGGACAAGCTTGTTTGCATTCACTTGAAATTGAATTCGAAATTATACAACAGCTTTCTTTTTGTATTACATCAACATTAAGAAAGAGAAAAGAAATACCTGCATTTTGCATTTTACATATAAGTTTGTATGTTGATTTAGGGAAAAAGTGCATTAGTGTATGCTCTTTGACCTGTGTGAAAAGTTGTTGTCTTTCTTTTCCCTCAGTAGTTAAGATTTTCATAAGTCGAAAAGATTGAAAAAGCTTGCTTCTCATCTTAGACTGCATTTAGGAATTTGTATCAAAACATCTCGTGGTGAACCTTGAAAGGCAAACTTTAAAAAAGATCAACTTAAAATATATTGAATGAACCTAACAACGCTTTGAAACATAACGCAAACACATAGAGGTCTAAGCTAGAGACGTGTTCCGGCGTCGTTAAACGTAGTGACTGTCGATCTCGACGAAGGTGGGTGATTCCTCCTGAGAGTCGGTGGCACTAATACGGACTTGTGCTCCCACGTACCGTCGCGTATATATTGCGAGACCCCTATAGGCATATATCTTTTATCCATAGGAAGCCGTGTCGGCCGCCCTACTGATCACAATGCAGTGAACACAGCATTCACGAAGATCGACCACCCGTACCGTAAAACGTATTCTGTGGTTTTGCGAAAGGTTTGGCACACCCTCTGCCTAGATCTCCAGAGCAGTTTCTTTTGGCCTTTTTCAAACTCTATAACTGAAAAATTCCAACCGAGCATTTGTCACTTCGGGCTCGTTAATACATTGAAGGAGACTAGAGTCATCTTTAGCTTTTTCTCGACTCTTAAAAAGTGAAAAAGCAAGTTGTGTCTAAAAGCGTCTAATAAAATTCATTCAATTCGGAAACACAAATTTCCCCTTTTAATATTTTGGTTGATCGAGTAATCCGCAATCGTGGAAGAAAGTCAATTGAAACCCCGTCGTTCGCGGAGACTTACGAGTCAACCATCTTTGTCTCCGGAATCGAAAACAGTACGGACAAAGCGAACTCGTTTAACCGGTTCAGAATCTCCTATAAAAGTTAGAACAAGTGTTCCAACTGCATCTGAGATTCCGGTTACTCCTAACATTTCTGGAAACCCTACCTCTATAGAAGAAGTTTGACAGCCACAAAAGGACAGTAATACTGATCCTAGTCTGGGGGCAAATACTTGTATAACTGAACCTGTTCCATCTGTAACCGGTCCAGAGAGTTTTGTTCCTCAAATAACTGTTGCTATCGAAACAAACACTTCTTCGGCACCAAAAATATTTTACGGACCTGACGGTCTTCCTCTTCCACCGAGTTTGATTGCAATAGAGGAAATTGCAGAGGATCCGCAAGCAAGTACTCCAACTCATTTTGGAGTCGGGGTCACTCTATTTCCTTCATCAGAAGTTAATCCACCACGAGTGGAAGTCCTTGTAGAATCGCTAGGCAATCTATTGGATAGACTTAAAATGTCTGAACAACCGTCATCATCCAGGACTGTGTCAAATGACACAGCGACAGCAGAAGCCCCTGCCGTCACTCCGACGATGTTTGCCGGCATACCAGTTGTCCCAACTAGCTCTCAACCGCTAGAAGGAGTCCACCAAGGGACTATTTCGACAGTGTGGTTTGTTCCAGTTTGTTCATCCGGAGTAATACCCGGCAACTCTTATGTTGAGACTCGACAGATTGATCCTCATGGAGGTCAATTTGGGCCATCTAGTCCTCAAGGACTAACAATCCCTCTGAGTTCCGGATTGCTACCATATGGGGGGCAGTATGCCCTTTCATTACCTCCTCCAGGAGGATATCCGTACGGCAGTTCTCAACAGTATTCAGGTTATACTGGAATTGCATCAAGTAGTTGGGTACCTATGCTACCTCAACAACCAAGGGTTGTATATTCTATGCAACAGTGTGTACCTATGACGAACATCCCAACCACACCGGCTATTGTAACAGTGTCACAAGTTCAAGCGATACCTGTTGCATGTCAACCTCAGATTTCTCAGGTTGTAATGCAACAGCCACTTGACCATGGGTCACAACCACAATCGCCAACTGGTGGGGCGACACAGATCCAAACGGGTACAATTACCCCACACCTTGGTCCGATGGTTAGCATAGCACAACAGAACCTGGCGTCACAGCCGTGGCTTGTGCAATACCAACAACCGCAATTCCAGCAAGTGTACCAAGGTTCTGAGCAGCAGATCTTTGCGAATAGTGGACAACCGTATATCCAAAACGGTCAAAACCAACCACTTTACAGTGGTCAAGTCCACCAACCGTATCATTCATACCAACATCAATTACATTATGCTGGTATGCAAAGACCCACTGCTCAAGCGATTCCATCGTACCCTAGTTACGCTTCGCCTAACCTGAATCAACAGTTACCATTCGTGGAAACTTTAGAGTTACTCGATTTACACCGGTTAACCAACGATCTGATTGCTTATGCCCCTTGGTGGCCAGTGATTCCTCATAAGCTTCCATCTGACATTCCTAAATTCAATGGAAATCCAGGTGAAGACCCATCGAATCACGTGATGACTTTTCATCTGTGGTGTTCGTCGAACACCCTTAACGATGATTCGATAAGGCTTCGCCTTTTTCAGAGGACATTGACAGGTCCAGCGGCTAAATGGTATATTGAATTGCCAACAGCCTCTTTCGACAATTTTAGTTCCCTAGCCACGACTTTCTTAACCCATTTTCAATTACCGATAAGGTATGAAACGGGAACAAAAATATTAAACAACTTCAAGCAGACAACTGCTACCCATATATCTGATCATATACATGAGTGGCGTCATCGTCGTAGGATGGTGAAAACATATGTTCCCGATCAACTATTAGCTGAATGGTTTATAAAGTCGTTACTTCCGGCTATTACGGAAGATGTGGCCAAGGGGGGAGTCGTAACAGAGGAGCAAGTAATTGCTCGTGCACAGTATTTGGACTTAGTTTATACTCAGTCCGGCACACTCTACGACAAGATACCTGACGCCCCTAGACCAGAGTTTTCAATTCCTCCTCCTCCTAAATCAAATAGTGACTCTCATGCCGATGACGGCGTGATTGGCACGGCAAACACGAAATCGATAAAGGCTTCGTCAAAGAAAGCCCATAAGAATTCAGATCAAAATGCAAAAGAATAAATTCTTGCTTCGGAAGTAAATGCCGTATCAGAAGATAAAGGCAAAGAAACCAATCAACCAGGAAGCAAGAAAAAGCAAAACAAAGGGAAGAAGAAGAAACAGGGTGAGTCATCCCCTGGAAAAAATTCTTCAAACCCTCCTGGGAAAGGGAGACAAAATTATCCATGTCTAATATGTGATGATAAGGATCATAACACAAAGAATTGCCCATTCAAAGCTGAGTTAAAGAGGTTCTTTAAAAGTTCCCAAACCTCAGCTGTGTTAACTGATCCGTTTCCCAACCCAGGTCAAAATCTGGTTGATAGCGGAAATGCTTCCCCGTCACAAGTCATTATGTTGTCGGTTTCAAAACAGCAGAATGATGCTTTGATTTCGACAAGGAACAAAGATTATGGGAATCCTCATCTGTCGAACGAAAAAGGTAAAGATCAACCAAGTAGTTCGACAACAACTTCGACAGAAGTTGTACCACCCATCATCCCTGAATTAACAATAAAACCGCCAAAGGGTGTAGTACACAAGTCGACATTTAATCCTCGCGCCAGAGCGGCGCAGCATTATAATATAGTGGAAGATTTGGCCCAATCGCCATCTGCTATGTCGACTCTTGAAGTACTACAAAATTGTCCAACCCAAAGGCAGGCTTTGTTATCAGCAATTGGTGGGGTTGACCCTAAGGATTCCAATCTTGTATCCTTTGATCACAAAGGATATGATCCTCAGTTACCAGCTCAGCTAGCTTTCCTTATTCAAGTGAAAGCCCTCAACAAAATTGTTCACAGAACAATAATTGATGAGGGAGCATCGACATGTATTATGTCGATGAGTTGCTGGAAAAGTTTAGGATCTCCAACCTTGTCGCGATCTTCGACAACATTAAAAGCTTTCGACGGAAGGACTTATACCCCTTATGGTATCCTTAATAACTTAAAGGTTGAACTAGGAGGAAAGACAATAGAAATTGATGTTGAGGTCATTGATGGAAATCTTGACTATAACATCCTACTGGGTAGACCATGGATTTATGCCATGGCAGCTGTGGTGTCGACTTATTTTAGGAAGATCGCATTCCCGTTTGAAGGGGGGATTACGGTCATCGACCAACAAAATTTCCTCCCTAATGGTTCACAAGTTACAGGAAGCATTCCCATGATCCATGAGAGCAACTATTCAATTCAAGATATCGGAGTAGGATTATTGAAAGACCCACATTGATGGGAACTTTCACGCTACCACCCCCTTTTTATACGGGAAATGTACCGTTTGTAGCAACCTGCAACATGATATCTTCCACGAAGGTCAACATGGATCATTCAATGGTTTTGCCCCCAAGCCCTTTAGAAATATTGTAGCAATCAATGTTTCAAGCATGGGAGGCGAGCCCAAATCAACGCTCGTCAAGCGTTTGGGTAGATAGGTCTAGAGAATATGGAACCCCATTAGATCCTTGGTCGAAAGTACATGGGACTGACAAAGGAATCTTACAATCAATGATGATTGAGGGGGCACCATGGAATGATCACCACCATCGTTCCCTTCTTCCGGAATACGAAGAAGATACTCAAGGTGACCTTTATCACCCTTCAGTTTTTGAATTCCTAACAAATACTGTAAACACGGTGGATTCCGAGTGAAACCTATCCAATATTGAAGAGACTATAGCCATAAATATCTCGACTAAAACAGATGTTGTAGAGAATATTTATGTCGGCAAAGGTTGTTCCCCTTCAGAACTGGAAATATATAACGCTCTTTTTCGCGAATTTAGAGATGTCTTTGCTTGGTCATATGATGAAATGCCAGGCATTGACTCGAGTATCGTTGAACATGGAATTAAAATGTATCCTGATGTCAAACCAGTAAGACAACGACTTCAACAGGTACACCCCAAGAAAGCCGCTGCCATTAAGGCAGAAGTTGAAAAACTTCTCCATGCTAGATTCATCTACCCGGTTCCTCTAACCGATTGGGTATCGAATATTGTCCCTGTTATGAAGAAACAAGGAACGATTAGAGTGTGTGTCGATTATAGGGATGTAAACCAAGCTTGTCCGAAGGACAACTACCCTACACCCTTCATCGACCAGATAATTGATGAATGCGCCGGATGTGAAATCTTTTCATTTATGGATGGATTTTCCGGGTATAATCAAATAAATATCCGCCCACACGACTAGTCAAAGACTGCATTTATTTGTCCGTGGGGCACATTCGCTTATCGAAAATTACCCTTTGGTTTAAAGAACGCAGGGGCGACGTTTCAGAGGGCGATGAATTATGCCTTCCATGACATCAAGAACATTGTTCAACCTTATCTCGACGATCTTCTGGCTCATTCGCGAAAGCGGACTGATCATCCGCAGCATTTAAGAGCGATATTTCTACGTTGCCGACACTACAAGATAAGACTCAATCCGCACAAATGTGTGTTTTGCGTCGGTTCTGGTCGTTTACTTGGCTTTGTAGTCTCTAAGGATGGGATTCGTCTCGACCCCTGCAAGGTTCAGGCAATCATTAATTTGCCTCCACCTTCAAATTTGCTTCAGATTCAGAAACTCCAAGGGAAAACAAACTTTCTGAGGAGGTTCATTCCAAATTACGCAGAACTTGCTAAGGGTTATACTCGTCTTTTGAAAAAGGATGTACCTTTTGTCTGGGACTAGGTGGCGCAAGCTTCCTTTGATGCTCTGAAAGATTGTCTAGTAAAAGCATCATTAATGTACGCCCCAGACTATCAAAGAGATTTTAACCTGTATCTGGCTGCAGCGGATACGACCATTGCGATGGTTTTAGTTCAAGAAGTCGATGGAATTGAACATCCTATATATTATTTAAGTAAAAACTTAAACGATACAGAAAGTAAATATTCTTATGTTGAAAAACTAGCGCTTGCAGCTGTTCAAGCGATTCAAAGGTTTCGACATTATGTCCTCTTTCGGAAAACTACCATCTTGTCAGATTGCAACCCCATGACTTACATACTGTCGCGACAGTTGCTAGGGGGCAAATATTCAAAATGGATAGCGATCCTTCAAGAGTTTGATCTGGAATTTGTGAAATCCAAATCAAAGAAATCTCTAGTTTTAGCAGAATTATTATGCGATCTCCCATCGTCGTCCAACGATGAAACATCGGAAGAGTCAATCATGGACGAAAGTTTGTTTCTAATATCTGTAAGCGATGAGTGGTATGGAGATATCATAGTTTATCTCCAAACCCAAAAATTCAGGCCTAACACCTCTCGCTCCGAACAAAAACGTAGACGATACCAAGCAAAAGACTACATGATCGTCGGTGATACACTTTACCGTTGTGGTGTCGATACAGTTCTGAGGAGGTGCCTTACCCATGAGGAGGCCGAAAAAGCCCTTAATGACTGTCATTCAGGCGCGTGTGGGGGGCATCAATCTGGATATGCAACAACACAAAAAATCTTACGAGCAGGATACTTCTGGCCAACCATGTTCAAAGATTGCATAACCGCAGTTAGAAGTTGCCATGCTTGTCAATTTTTTGATAGCAAAACCAGACGACCACCTGCACCTTTACAACTGATAGTTGCTGTTGGGCCCTTCGCCAAGTGGGGCATCGATTTCATGCAATGTAACCCCACCTCGACCGGGGGGCATGGGTATATTATAGTCGCTGTTGACTATTTTACCAAATGGGCCGAGGCGATGCCTACATTGGATAACACTGGTGAAACAACTGCCCTTTTCTTTTTCAATCATGTAGTCGCCAGGTTCGGCGTACCACAGGCTATAGTTACAGATCATGGGTCGCATTTTCGCAATCACATGATGGTCGAATTAGCTGCCAAGCTAGGGCTATCTCACGACAGCTCTACCCCATACTATCCGCAAGCCAACGGACAAGTTGAGGCAATCAACAAGGTCCTGAAGCGTATGTTGCAAAGGATGATCGGGGTTCATAAAAGAAGATGGCACCTAATCCTGTACTCAGCTTTGTGGTCTTACCGAACCTCGGTAAAGAACGCAACCGGGTTCACACCTTTTCAACTGGTGTATGGCCTGGAAGCAGTCTTGCCAATCCAGTGCGAAATTTCGTCACTTAAACTCGCAATCGATCTTCTCCCCGGAACTTCAGAAGAAGAGGCTCGTTTCTTGGAACTAATCCAATTTGATGAAACCCATTGTGATGCCGCTTTGGCTAACGAAGCTCATAAGAAACGAGTCAAGGCGCAGTTCGACAAAAATTTCAAACCCCGTGTCTTCTGAGAAGGTGATTTGGTCTTGCTTTATGACCAAGAATCCGATAAATTGGGAGCAGGTAAATTCAAGTCCTTATGGATGGGCCCCTATATTGTTAAAAAGGTGTTAGCAAAAGGAGCCTACGAGTTAATGGATTATGATGGAATTCCACTGGCGCAGCCCCGCAACGGGTTGTACCTCAAGCGTTACTATGCTTAAATAGTAACCTGCATGCTTTTGTTGTATTTTGTTTTCGCTAAAGTGTTTGTTCTGGTCGAGTGATCCACCTTTTTCATTTGTTGCAGATGTCGAACCTTCTGGAGACATGTGTTGGATATGCCGACGGAGCGAGTCGTAGTTTGCGGAACCTATCTTCCGCAGCCTGGGCCATTTTAGATCCAAGCGGCGAGTTAGTAAGTTTCAGAGGTGTATGTATTGGGCAATCAACGAATAACATCATTGAGTATAGCGCGTTGATAGAACTACTCTCTGATGCCATCACACGTGGCATACGCCGACTAATTGTCAGGCTAGACTCACAGCTCGTAATACTACAACTCAATGGTATATATTCTGTTCGCAATCCAGCTATTTATCGCATGTTCCTAAGGGTTAAGATCTTGGAAAGACGATTTGATTCAATTCAATATCAACATATTTCAAGAAACTTAAACACATTAACTGACTCATTAGCAAACTATGTGTTAGATAGACATTTGCAACATTTATAAAAAGGACACATCATCAAAGATTGTACATATGGATCACATAAATCAACCAGAATAAAACTCGAAAATCAAAATATATATAAGCTGTTTATATAGTTCATACATAATGTTCTGTAACCAAGAAAAAATTGGTCATATGACCTAAAAACTCAAAAAGATGCTAGGGGGCACCCTAGCCTAGTGGTGCTCATGATAGTACGTCACGGCCTGTGCAATCATGCGCAAGAGACGAGTCCATCGTCTAGGCACACCAATAGTATGCCGCTACAGCTGTAAAGGTAACTCGTCAATCTGTACATCAGGAAGACCACGAGTAAGGCTCTCAACCTGTTCCTGCACAACTGTAAGAGTCTCAGTATCGTCAAGGTCGCGAATAACAACTCTCCTAGCAGGCTACGCTGCCGGGGCAGCGACTGGCGGTCTCGGACGAACTGCTGGACGAACAGGACCAATATCTGCATGCACCCAAGAGTACAATTAAAAGTCTTGATAAAATAAAGCACAACAACATTATAAATAAGAACAGTAAACAGTAATATGGTCAAGGAGTTTACCAATGGCGCCCCACTGTTCGCCATCCGGTAGCACCAAATGCGGATCACCTCGGAAATCCATACCCACATATGGATACTCGGAAAACGCCATCTCCTGACACTCGAACCACCTGAAGAAGGCCTCAGTAAAAGTAATCTGAGGTTGACCAGCGTGCCTGGACATGTGGTCGACCCACCTCTGCATGCGTGGCTCGGTCGAAGAAGGCAAGTCGAGTATGATGTACTGAGGCTGCATCAGTGGAATTTTCTCCAAGGCGAAGGCAGTCAGAATAGAACCAAATCCAAAGTTCTTCAGCTTCCCGTCCTTTACCTTGGTCAATTGACTTTTCATCTGAACAAGTACTGCATCACACCAGTTGAATACTTTCGGTTGGAGACACTCCAATGCGTGCTGCATATAAGATCTGTTGACAACATGTAGAGCTGCGCTACCGGCCATCCTACCAATGGTATACAGAATGGACCTGAGAGACCTGTCAGTAATCTCACGGATAACAATCTTGCCGTCTCTGCTCGGCTGAGAACCTTCCCTGCAATACTGGTAGACATAATCTCTGGTGGAATCAGTCCCCCGGGCTGTACCTGACAAGGAAATGGGGGCACCTCGTCTTGACAACCCAGTCAAGAAGTAGATGTCCTCTATGGTCAAGGGGATAGACTTTCCCCTAATCTGGAATACTTGGTTAACAGGATTCCAAGCATCAAGCATATACTGCAGTAAAGAAATCTGTGCTCTCATGCTAGAGATATGGAAGAACTTCAGCAGGCCACAGTTCCGCAACGCGTTCACCGTGACCAGGTCATGGAGGGCAATCATGTCCTCCTCTTCATGTTCTCGTTCTCGCCACGTAAGGGACATTTTGTTCAAAGTTCCCTACAAAGCAAGCAAGAGAAAGAGTAAGTTCCTGATTTTGATGAAAAACTGGCGAAAAAATCATCAAAAAATGACCTAAAAATTCAGTTTTTGAGCCCAGCGCAGGCAGAGAGTCTCCCACCTGCGCTGAGGGTCAGGCTGCCTTAAGGCAGCTTGACCTTCAGCGCAGGTTTCGAAAGGGGAACCTGCGCTGAAACTAGGGCGATTTTGCAAAACCCCTGGGGCTCAGAAATACTGGAAAACATGCATGAAACTAGAAAAGAAAACCATGAAAAGAAAGATCTAGGGTTTAGCTCCTACCTGGTCCAGACGGCGCCGAAAATCGTCCGCAGAATCTCCCAGAATTAGCTGATGAAAATCAAGGGGGAAGAGGCACCTCCAGAGCTCAAACAAACCAAATGCAAATGAAATGGTAAATGAGAGGTAAAAACACCTTTTAATGGCTTTTTACGTAGTCCAAAGTGAAATATTAGGGTTATAATCTCATTTTCATGCAAATATTATTCATTTCTAACAAAGTTTGTTGCAGCAATTGAAAATGCAGTACTATACTTGAAAAAAGAAAAGCTAGTAATGGTAAAAAATCAAAATTTGACCATATAACCGAGCAGTTTTAGCACATAGTTCATGCTCGTTAAAAAATAAACATAAGATCGAGCAGTTTTACCGTGGAATTTATGCTCGTTAGAAAATAGAAAAGTGTGAGCAAGAGTTTCCTCCAGAGTTCAAGCTCATTAAAAAATGAACCTATTCCGGTAAATAACCATTGTGATCGTAAATTTATTAGCCATAAAAAGCCTTGGTCGTGTTTGCACCCGCCACCTCCATTCCATTTGGCCAATCGTTCACCTCCATATGATTGTTTACCCATTTTGAGGAACAGCTGCGAAGAGTGATTTCACTTAGCCATCCTTGTAACACTGCTGTGATTGGAAAATTCCAACCTGTACCTGGAATCTGCTGCTATCCCTGTTTATCACTCGTTCCTCAAAAGACGAGTCTTCTTTGAGCTCTTTTCTCCTGACTCGTAAAATATGAAAAGTTTTTCGAGTTTTGGCCTTCCAGCTCGTTAAAGTGACCAGAAGAGCTATCCCTCCTCTAGATTTTAATCTTTTTAGACCTGAGGGATTATTACACAAAAAGGTCGAGCGCTTGTTTTATTCGGCTCGTTAAAATTATCGAAAACTCATCCCTTCTGTATTGTTTTATACTTTTTCGGAATTAAGGGATTAGATGACGAAAAAGGAATTTCGGAGTTAACTTTCTGTACCTTTTCAGACTCTCTAAAAATGAAAAGTACTGAGTTTTCCTTGTCGTTAGACTCGTTAAAATGATTAAATAGCGACAAACTTGTCTTTAGACAAGAACGAGTTTCCCTATCGCTAGGCTCGTTAAAACATAGCGATAGGCTTGCCCGAAGGGCAGGTTATAGAACAAGCATATGTTATCCTCCTCAAGCTTGACAAAAATAAAGAGGTACTGGTCAGAAATGACTGGGGAAAAATTGGGAGAACCTCAAAGCTTTAATGGTAGCAAGTCGCTCTTGAACATGACACTTTGTCCTCCGTATCACATCGGGTTGGGTTGTTTCATTCACCGGTCTCATCACCATGGTCTTCGCCAAACCATCCACATTTGGGGTAATGCTACCGATCCATCGCATCAGTGTCGTTATATGTTCAAGAGATGTTGTTCAGAAAGAGTCAACTGTGTCCCATCCACTGCCATACATTATCCTTCATCCACCCATGATCGCCACCCTGAATCATATCTCACAGATTGTTTTCACCTCCACTAAAATCATTAGCTTCGTTCCGTGTCACTGATGTGGGATTCATTAAGGCCCTCCTTTGACGGATCGCTTCTTGTCGACTTCAGCTCATTATCCAAGAAGTTGATCTAGGAACACCCCCCCTCAGTACTTTGAAGCTTGCATGCCTCAATGGCAAGTTTCTCACTTCCGGGGACAGGTATACATCAATGACCTTCGACCAGAAGATTTTGCGTGGTGTTCGACGCCAAGTCCTTTATTCACACCACGTGAATTGTACTGCAGTACCTTGAGGGTCATTATTATTATCGGTGATTCCTCTCGCGCTTGTTAACGGTTTACATTATTGACCGGTAATCAAGCGATGTCTTTCCATGTTCGACTTCAGCGCAATTCTCACATGGATCGACTTGTACTTAGAGTGAAGATCGAATGAGTTTGAAGACCCTGGATCTAGTTTCATCCATCCGGGCTGCGATATATATTCAGGAAATATAAAGACATTTGATATGTACATTATTACAGCAGACGATCATCCTACTCAAAGGATGATAATTTCAGCAGAGAATTATCAGTCTACCATCAGACAATCGTTTGTTCTATGTACCAAAATGAATTTATAAAGCTGAGCATGGGAATGCCCACCTTAGCTAGATCATGAAAGCATAATGAAAATAATGTATTGTATTGTATTTATTACAGGTCACCTCTCAGCGATTGAATGAACTTCGGATCCTCCTGATAAAGAATTTCACCCGATAAACGACCTCATACTTTAGGGGGCAACTGTTATATACATTTTTGTGCCTTACAGCATGAAGTATGAAATTTCAATAATCTAAGGGATCCAAAGTCCCTAAACATGTTGTTCCTACCCCTAGAGGAACAAGGTCAGAAAACCACAGCACTAAATATCAGTTCTCCACCTGAAAACACTAAAAAACAAGCTAATTCTGGATCATGTCAGCTGCTCCACTGAGCATCTGCGCTGAATGTCAACTGCTCCACTCTGTACCTGCACTGAATGTCAACAGTAATGAAGGCTACCTGCGCTGGGCGAGATTGTCCAAGTGGCACAGTCATTCCTCAAGGTGTCAATGCCCAGGAAGCTTCCAAAATGACACTTGGATCAGGGAATTCGCCTTGTGATGAGTAAGAGGGTCTAGATATCCAAGTGGAAGGAAGAACCTCCAAGTGGAATCAAGAACTGAAGAATAACTGAAGTGGGAGAGGACACTAGTCAGCTTCATGCCAGCCTCAAGCTGACTCATCCTTTCTCCAAAACTCCTATATATAGAGCTCTCTCATGAGGTCTAGGGAGGCTGGAATCTTGTGAATGTAAGGAAGTGTTGTTGGTTTGAGTATAGAACTATTGGGTGATTTGCTTGAAGGAGGTGAAGAGGAGATTTCTTTCTGCTGGGAGGTGTTGCTGGATTGGGCCTCTTATGGTTGTAACACTCTCAGAACTTTACTTCTTCCATTAATAAAGCATTTGAGGTTCTTCTATATGCATGTGTCTCAATGGTGATTTGTTATACTTGTGTATTTGATTTATTCTAATCCTTGAATCAGTTATGAATGTATGTTGCTTGTAGTTTCCCTCTCTTGCCCTTTTGCAAGATCTTTGTGTAGCTGGGCTAGTGAAAGAGCAAGGAGCTAGGAGCAAGCAGCGAAGAGAGAAGATTGGATCAATCATTAGCGGAAGACAACGGTTAGTGGATCTCTTTCTCCTCTCTCTTACATATCATAAAGAAGTAATCTTGAATAGCTTTGCATTCGGTTGTTGCTGAGGTACTATCACCCTTAGAGTGGGATAGGGTCATTCCGTATTGGATACTTTTCCCAACAACAACCATGATGGATCCAGATTGGAAAAGTGAAGGAAATTTATCCTCACTTACTCAATAGTGAAAACCAACTTTTGGTGGTCCAAAAGATTCGAGTGGGGAGGAGTGATCGAAAATGGATCCAGTTTTGCCTCCATATCAAAGTCTTCAAATGTAGTTTAAAGTAGGATCAAATTGAATTTCTCATCGATAAGATTCCAACAGTGTGAATGACATGTAAATCTGAGTCCAGATGAAGAAATTAGATCTAGTTAAAGTTTTTTGGAAAATTAGGGCGAAAGTCGAAAAGTCAAAGGTAAACAGTCAACAGTCAACGATCAACATGATGATGTTAGCAAGACATGTGTTGTCCCAAGAATACACCACATGTATAGGATGATGTCAGCAAGTTGATGACGTGTCGTAGTGGGATTGGTTGATATGGGCCAATCCGGTGCTGACACGTCGTAGCCTAGATTTTGCCCAATATGGTCTTATTTCCAAAATTTGACGGATTAGGGAGGATCGAACCCCTGAGATCCTAGAATGGCTAATATTTTGCTGGAGGACTGCACCGGACATGCTATGATAGATCTTGTGAATAGAAATGATGAAGTTGTATTTGTGATATTACAGGAAGGTGGCTAGAAAAAGTTCAAATAGTCAGGGTCAACCCCACAATCATCAGACCTTTGGATATATCAGTTAATATATAGTCTGAACCATAGTCCATATCACCGCCAATATATACCATAAACATTGTATAACATAACCAACGACAGAAGGTCGCGCAGTGGTTTTGAACCTCCGACCCACCAAAACTCTATATATGAAATGCCTTAATACGTAGTTGCATAACCATTATGCCAAGGGTGGAGATTGGTAAACCAAGCCTCCGAAATTTTACTTAAAATTTATGCAGGTTTCGAACTAGCCAAACCACCAGCACATAGATTGAGGTGGTTTTTGTCTGCATAAAATAGTTCTATGGGGGCAGAGGCGATTTTGGATTTCTCCAGGGGGTCTGGAGGTCATAGCGGCCAAATATGGGTAATTTTATACTTGTTTGACTTGAAATTTCGAGCTGAATGCAATGGTGAGGTCCATTTTCTCATTTAAGCTATTGCTTTTGATCTCATACTTGTAAAATCATTTTGAAGACAAAATAAATCAGTTAGCACTCGAAGCTAAAGGACCAGGAGACGTAGCCAGGAAGTCTGGTGAACTCCTTTATTAAATTTTGTTGTGTTGATGTGTTTGAATGTGTTTTCAATTTCCTTATGTGTTTATGTTATTCGAAATCATTTTGATCCATTGCACTAAGTAACATAAGAAAACTTGACATAAATTCTACAATACCTTTTTCATTAACGGATCACGAAACCATGCGAAAATGGAAGTTTATATGTAAATTGTCCTTGAAATTTTGGGTATAGAAAATAACACTCAATTTCTAAAGAGTTTACCAAAATATTTATACACATTGAATGAGTTTCTCCTTCTCAATTTCCCTAGCTTCTCATTTCAATTTCGAAGAAAAAGCGGTGTTCTATTTACCAACCTATATCTATATTAATTATGGATCTATCAAGCGCCGGGAGGGATAAAATATCTCTAGGTGTAAACCTCTTTCCTGAGTGCAAAAATTGAAGAAAGGTTTTCAACTTGATATATTTGTTCCGTCTCGGAGCTTGATAGATTTGGAGTTAAGATGCATCTAGGTTGGTTTAATTATTAATTTTATTTTTTCAATAAATTTAATTAATAATATCATTTTTTAATTTCATTTTCATTTTTATGTAATTTGACTAGTCAAGGGAATTACAACATATTTTCCATAGTAGAGTATCTCTCTGACCGAAAATGCAAAAAAAATAATTTATAAAAAACATATATTTATAAAATATTTTGATTGTGAAATGGGAGGTGTTTTTTAAGCATGTGGTATTGATGAGCCATAGTATTGGCACATGATATGGTATGCTTAACAATATCGATGGTTAAAAATCTTGTTATATTGTAACTATTAATTTGGTTGTGAAATAAGAGATGGATTTTGGGCACGTGGTATTGATGAGCCATCTTATTGTCCCATGGTATGGTATCGTGAATAATATCTATCGTAAAGTAGGAGTGAATATCTTTGGTTAAAAATTTAATTCCCCTGTAAGTATTAATTTTTTATATGTTTATTCATGAAATTTAAATATGGTTACAAAATTATTATTCTTTATTTAATTTATAGCTACTATTTATATCTTATATATATTAATGTGATAAGGTGTCGGTATTTCTGTAAAGCCATTACAATCTTTTTTCTTTTAGATTTAATAAAAAAATGTTACAAAATTAAATTCTAACAAAATATTTTTGGACATGTATTGTTGAGCCATGGTATTGTAACAAATCTTATTTAGATGTTAATGATATCTATGGAAATGTAGATGTGAATATCATGGTTAAACATATTGTTATATTGTAAGTTTATTGTAATTACTAAAGTTTTTATGTGTTTATTAATCAAATTTAAAAATGGTTATAGAATCATTAAACTATTTTATAAGGTAAAATGAATCTTAATTTATTGTTGCTACATATAAGTTCTACATTTTAATGTAATATGTATTATAATTTTCTTTTATCTAAAACTTTATTATTAATAAAAGTAAAATTAAAACGTACAAAATTAAATTTTATTATTTTTATTACTTTTAACTTTTTATGGACACTACAAAATCAACATAGTTACCGATGAAACGAGTTATTACCCATTTTTTTGAGGTAGCAAAAGGACACCCAATTTTCAAAAGTAGTGATTCAAAATAACATTTTTTTTTAAATGTTACTGATTTTCAGGTTGATTTTGAAAAGTGTTGATGCAGCATCAATCCATTTTTTTAGACAGCTTATTTTTTACACTTCAAATTTTTTATGTATCAAGTATGAACATTTATTTTAAAATGTTAGTGATTTCTACCCTAACTTTGAAAAATGTTGACGCAACATCAACCTTTTTGTTTAGAGGGCTTATTTTTTATACTTTAAATTTTCCAATGTATTAAGTGTGGATATTATTTTTAAATGTTGGTGATTTTTGTGTTGGTAATAAAAAATAAAGAAAAATTAAAAAACATAACAAAAAATACCATAAAAATGCAAAAAGAAAACCACAGTAAATTAAAAAAAAAAAAAAAAACAAAACAGAAAATAAATATCAAAATATAAATTCAAAAAAAAAAAAAAAAAAAAAAAAAAAAAAACAAAACAAAACAGAAAATAAATATCAAAATATAAATTCAAAAAAGAAAAAAATTCAAAAAACACATAATTTAAAGAAAAAACATCAATTTTTTTTTAAGTTAAAATAAAAACTCTCTCTCTCTCTCTCTCTCTCTCTCTCTCTCTATATATATATATATATATATATATATATATATATAGATAATTTAAAAAAGAGTAAACTTAAAAGAATTTATAAAAAATAAAATTAAAATAATTAAAACAAAAATTTTTAAATAAAAAAAAATTAAAATAATCATAAATGAAATAAAAATTAAAAAATAATAATGTTAAAAAGAATAATGATTAAATAAAAAACATTTTCCAAAAAAATAAAAAATAAAGTTACAAAAATAAAAACATTTAACATAAAAAAAGAAAAAAAAAAATTAAAAATTTAAAAACAGACCTCCCAACCAGGTGGTCGTGGGGATTACGCCGTAGGTGGGTGGGGAGATGCCTAAACCTCCCCACCTACCCCGTGCCCATCCCTTACAACCACCTAGTGTTGTGGGGAAAAATGCCTATGCAGGACGATCCTATCCACCTAAGGTGTGACAGTGCCTTAACAACAAACAGGAACAACTATTCTAGTATTCTTCCTTTATGAATTAAGAATGAAGAGAGATGGATGGACTAACCGGTGTCTTCCGTTTGTCCCTCGATCTGGTTTCTCTTCTCTTTGAGAGTTACCAACTACTTGCCTTCTCGCTCGCCCAGCTTCAACAGGTTCCTACAAGATCACAAGAAGAGAACACTACACACAGACATAGATTCATATTCATAACTAGTTCAGGATTAGAAATAAACTAAACATACTAATGCAATCATACATCAAAGATACATCAGTATATAGGAGAAACCAAGATAGCTTTATGTATGAATAACAAGGTTCACGAGGAGATACAACCAAGAGAGTTCCAATCCAGCATCTACCTCCCAGCGAATGAAATCCTTTCTTCACCTCCCTTCAAAGCATTAAGGACCCAATGATTCCAATCTCAAACCAACAACAATTCTTTGCAATAACAAAATTCCAGCCTCCTGGATCTCATGGAGGAGAGATCCATATATAGATGTTTGGAGAGAGGATGAGTCAGCTTGAGATCTGACTAGTGTCCTCTCCCTCTGTCAGTTCTTGCTTCCACTTGGAGACTAAGAGCCTCTTACTCATCACTTACTCGAACTCATCAAGGCAAGTGTCATGGAGTAAGATTCTGGAAGCTTCCACAGTCTTTACACCTCGCATAAAGGACCCTGCCATTTGTCATTTCCCGCTCATCGCACCCTGGTAGTGCTTCCACCTGCATTGCAATGCAATTAGCCAGTGTAGCCTCTGCATTTCAACGCAGGCAGCTAGTGGAGCCTCTGAATTGATCCTGAATTGACTTGTTTTTTAGCAGTTTCTGGTGGAGAACTTCTGTGAATTGTTGTGGTTTGTTAGCCTTGTTCCTCTAGGGGTAGGAACAACATGTTTAGGGACTTTGGATCCCTTGGATTATGGACATTTCATGCTTATAGCTGTAAGGCACAAAAATGTATATAACAGTTGCCCCTAAAGTATGAGGCCGTTTATCGGGTGAAATGCTTTATTAGGAGGATCCGAAGTTCTTTCAATGCTGGGAGGAGACCTGTAATACAATACAATACAATACATTATTTTCATACTTTTTCACGATCTAGCTGAGGCGGGCATTCCCATGCTCAGCTTTATAAATTCATTTCATGTACATATAATAGACAATCGTCTGATGATAGACTGATGATTCTGATAGAGCCATCATCCTTTTGGTAGGATGATTATCTGTGATGTAAAGCTGTACATTTCTATGTCTTTATTTTCTGAATATATATCACAGCCCGGATGGATGAAACTAGATTCTGGGTCTTCAATCTCGTCTGATCTTCACTCTAAGTACAAGTCGATCCATGTGAGAATTGCTCTGAAGTCGAACATTGAAAGACATCGCTTGATTACCAGTCAATGATGTAAACTGTTAACAAGCGCGAGAGGAATCACCGATAATGAAGATGACCCTCAAGGTACTGCAGTACAATTCACGTGATGTGAATAGAGGACTTGGCGTCGAACACCACGCAAAATCTTTCGGTCGAAGGTCATTGATGTGTACCTATCGCCAGAAGTGAGAAACTTGCCATTGAGGCATGCAAGCTTCAAAGTACTGAAGGGGGTGTTCCTAGATCAACTTCTTGGATAATGAGCTGATGTCGAAAAGAAGTGATCTATCAAAGGAGGGCCTTAATGAATCCCACATCAATGACACGGAATGGAGCTAATGATTTTGATGGAGGTGAAAATGATCTGATGACATATGATTCAGGGTGGCGGTCATGAAAGAGTATAATGTATGGTAGTGGATGGGACACAGGTGACTTCTCTGAACGACTTCTCTTGAACATATGGCGACACTCATGCGATGGATCGGTAGCATTACCCCAAATATGGATGGTATGGCGAGACCATGGTGATGTGACCGGTGAATGAAACAACCCAACCCGATTGTGGTACGGAGGAAAAGTGTCATGTTCAAGAGCGACTTGCTACCATCAAAGTTTTCTTGAGTTTCTCCCAATTTTTCCCCAGTCATTGCTGACTAGTACCTCTTTATTTTTGTCAAGCTTGAGGAGGATAACATATGCTTGTTCTATAACTTTCCCTTCGAGCAAGCCCATCGTTATGTTTTAACGAGCCTAGCGATAGTGAAACTCGTTCTCGTCTAAAGACAAGTTTGTCACTATTTCATGCATTTAACGAGTCTAACGACAAGGGTAACTCGGTCCTTTTCATATTTAGAGAGTCTGAAAAGGTACGTAAAGTTAACTCCAAAATTCCTTTTTCGTCATCTAATCCCTTAAGTCCGGAAAAGTATAAAACAATACAGAAGGGATGGATTTTCGATATCTTTAACGAGCAGAATAAAACAAGCGCTCGATCTTTTTGTGCAATAATCCCTCAGGTCCAAAAAGATTAAAATCTAGAGGAGGGATAGTTCTTCCAGTCACTTTATCGAGCTGGAAGGCCAAAACTCGGAAATCTTTTCATATTTCACGAGTCAGATGAAAAGAGCTTAAAGAAGACTCGTCTTTTGAGGAACGAGTGATAAAAAGGGTAGCAGCTGATTCCAGGGAAGGATTGGAATTTCCAAATCACGGCAGTGTCACAAGGATGGCTAGTGAAATCACTCTTCGCAGCTATTCCTCAAAATGGGTAAACAATCATATGGAGGTGAATGATCGGCCAATGAAAAGTGGAGGTGATGGGCAAACACGACCAAGGCTTTAATGGCTGATGATATTACATTCACGGTGGTTATTTACCAGAATAGTTCATTTTTTAACGAGCTTAAACGTGGGTGGAAACATTTGCTCGATCTTACATTTATTTTTAACGAGCATGAACTATGCGCTAAAACTGCTCGGATCTTGCGTTTATTTTTTAACGAGCATGAACTGTGTGCTAAAACTGCTCGATTAACCGAGTCATATGATAAGAATGTCTCATTAAGATTCTATTTTTTATGGAGCTTCATCTTACAAAGCTTTGCTCCGCATCCTTTCTTTATGCAAGTTAGGAAATGACTAATCCAAAAAATAGATAAATAACCGCTCCTTGCTTGCGCTCCAAAAGGTTTGCATGCCCCCAGGCATAAAACAGAGTTTCAAGGTTACCCCTACTTCATCTTCCGCCAAAACATTTGTTTTACCGAGAGAGGCCTACCTCTTACAGGTTATCCAAAGATTGTTCTATTTGCACTCCAAACAAAACACTTCTTCGGTGATGTCTACCGAAATAGACAAAGGTGAGGCGCCAAACACATAACTTTGACAAGAGAATCTTATTCTAGAATAACCCCTCTTCCAACCACGGACGGGGTACAGACTAGTCATATTCTCCTGCGGAAACCTACTCTATACCCAAAGTTTTCCTGCCGAAGCAGACCAGAACGCATGCTCCCTAGGTTCCAGTCATATCCTCCCGGACTACTCGCGTTCATCAGGAGGACAGACCATGGGTTGAGACATTTCTTGAGTGAAGAGACCATTTAGAGATGGTATATTACTATTTGCGATGCGTGATCCGGGGAATGAAAGTTGGTCCACGAGCTTGACCATTCTTCCTTCATGCGAAAAACACATTACTCTAAAGAGTGAGGAGACGATGGCTCCCATGCAATATATATAGTCTCGTCCAAGGAGTAGGTTATAATCCAAGGGTCCTTGAATGACCATCACTTTCATTTGAATGGTCTTCCCTTTTAATGCTATTGGCACATTGGGAAGAATCCCTAAAGGTCGACTGGTTCCTTTATCAAAGCCTGTTAGATTTCTCATTTTAGGCAAAAGCACTGGCGAACCAAGCGCTTTCCAAGCAATAGAGGAAAGGATACTCACAGATGCCCCCTCATCAATGATGGTGCCAGCCATTACCATTCTGTATATTTGAACGATAATTCTGAATGGTATGCTTACTGGCAACTGGGGTCTGCCTAGTTGGTTCCATTCGAAGGATACAACTAGGTTGCTTGGTGGTAGGACCGAATATACGGTCGGGTATGACTCTAACGAAGTTCCTTCCTGTGATAAAGGAATGGGCAAATTTCCCCCTTGTTCGTCGGAATCTGTGTTGATGAAGAGAATTTGGACGGTGTCATCTTTATTCTCTTCTGTGATGGTATCATTCGAAGATAGAACCTCTGAAGGCAAGACCGGGTCAACTACCGCCTCGACCCTTTGACTTTCGTCAGGTATGGATTCGGACGGTTCATCCTCAATGATAGGTGCTTCGGCTGACCACCTGAGCAGGCTAGCCGGGTTCTCAACTGGTGAAGGACTTGGCAGGAGTTTTTGATATCCAGGAGGAAGTCGCGCTGGTAAAACCGGGCGATCTTCCAAAACTCTTTTAGCCTCGTCTAAGAAGGGACAACGGTGGATGGTATGGTCGCCTTCACACAGTTTGCAGGGAAATCTAGCTTTCCCCCTCTGTCCTGTGGCTTCACCTTCACTAGTTGACGATGTGCTATCGACATGACTATCAGAGGTTGACGCCACCGAATTCTGCAATCGGGGAGACCAGTCCCTTAGTATTCGAGGGATGTAAGGAAAATCTCTCTGAAAGTGGTCTCCCTTGCATATGACACATGGCGATTTAGGCCTGGTTAGTGCAGTGTGTGGATTTTCGTTAGATGCCATTCGTTTGCCCCAAGTCGCTTTTGGCTCCTTCTTCTTTTTCTCTTTCTTCTTCTTTTCTTTCTTCTCCTTAGGAGCTTGGCTTTTGGCTTTTCTAGCTCCATCAAGCGAAGAGGAAGGAGGAGAGGAAGAGTTAGAGGAAGTGGAAGGCTGGTGGGCAGTTCTGGACTGGTCTAACTACTGATTCGATTCTTCAGGAATAATGGTGTTTTGAACAACATTAGTTGAGAAGAACCAGACAGGCAAGCCGATTGTCAGTCCTGGAAGTGACAATGTGGCCATATGGGGCGCTCCAACATCTCCCCAAGAGGAGAAGGGACTAGGACTTCCACCAAGGGGAATTCCTTGGTTGGAGGGCTCCATTTTCTCAACTGAAAGATCAACGCGAGAATAGGGGTGATTTATTATTCCGTTAAAATAAATTTGAATGACGCTTTAGACACAACTTGTTTTTTCAGTTTTAAAGAGTCGAGAAAAAACAAAAGATGACTCTAGTCGCCTTCGATGTTTTAACGAGCGCGAAGTGACAAATGCTCAGATGGACTTTTTCTGTTATAGAGTCTGAAAAAGGCCAAAAGGAACTGCTCTTGAGATCTAGGTAGAGGGTGTGCCAAACCAATCACAAAACTGCAGAATACGTTTTACGTTACGGCAGTCAATCTTCCCGAATGTTGTGTTCGGTGCATTGCGATCAGTAGGGCGGTCGACACAACTTCCTAAGGATAAAGGTTTTAAGCCTATAGGGGTCTCCCAATATATACGCGATGGTACGTGGGAGCACAATCCGTGCTGGCACTTTTGGTCCCTCAGGAGGAATCACCCAATCATCAGCGAGGCCAACAGAGACCAGGTTTTACGACACCGGAACACGTCTCTAGCCTAGACCTCTATGTTGTGCGTTATGTTACAAAGCGTTATTAAGTTCATTCAGTTTATTTTATGTTGATCTTTCTTAGAAGTTTGCCTTTTGAGGTTCACCACGAGATGTAGATACAACTCCTAAATGCAATCTAAAAGATGATAAGAAAATTTTATCTCTTTTTCAACAATGAAAATCCTAGCTACAAAGGGAAAAGAAAGACACCATCTTTTCTCAAAGAGCAATCAGCACACTCTAAATGCACTTTTCCTAAATCAAGCATGAAAACTATCAAGATGCAAATGCACAATGCAGGTGTTTGTTTTCTGCTCCCTTAATATTGATGCCTAAAAAGAAAGCTTTTTGTACAACTTTGAATTTTCTTTTAAATGACAAATACAAACAAGTTTACTTTTTCGAAATCTGAAAGGGTAGAAGAGAATACAACACTTTACAACTTTCGAAATGAACACTTGTTTCGACACTTAAAAAAGACAAACTTAAACCAAAAGCAAAAGTAAACGTATAATCAACTGCAAACAGCCAATGAACGCTCTCCTAAGATCACAATCAACAGATATGAATCAAGGGCTACAGGATGACTATTTCACTCTTGCAAAGGAAACTGTAAATGACGCCAAAAACACATAAAAACACTCACAGCCTTTTTGTACAAAACGAGGCGGAATTTAAGCAAAGAAAAGGAGTTATCAGACAGGTACCTATGCTGGTTACAGGCTGTAGAAATCAGAGATCAAAATAAGGCAAAACAGAGCAGAGAACCCCAGCTGCACAAGGTCTAAGCTGGATCAGCGCACCTGTATAACAGAGAAACTGAATTGCAATGCAGGTAGCCTTCACGGGAACTGCGTTGAAATGCAGAGTCTCTTCGTAGAGCCTGCGCTGGAGAAGAAACGAGAGTTCTTCTCTGGGTTCTGGGTCACGGTTTGCTGATTAATCTACAGTTTCAGGCCAAATAAAAGCAACAAGCAAGGCACAATCAAAGGGATGATTTGAAGGAGGGCTAAGATCTATCACAAAGGATCATCAAATCATTTGTGAGTCCATTTTTCAGATCATAGACAAATCTAGTGATTGGATCAAAGCAGCAGCTACCTACTTTTCATCTGAAAATAGCAGATGCAGTTCGATTGCTGCTCTTGAGTCTATGAAACAAACAATGATAGAGACACAAATAAAATGACTAAACAGATCTCCCCAGCGGAGTCGCAAATTTGTTTTGGGGAAAAATGCCTATGCAGGATGATCCTATCCACCTAAGGTGTGACAGTGCCTTAGCAACAAATAGGAACAACTATTCTAGTATTCTTCCTTTATGAATTAAGAATGAAGAGAGATGGATGGACTAACCGGTGTCTTCCGTTTGTCCCTCGATCCGGTTTCTCTTCTCTTTCAGAGCTCCCAACTACTTGCCTTCTCGCTCGCCCAACTTCAATAGGTTCCTGCAAGATCACAAGAAGAGAACACTACACAAAGACATAGATTCATATTCATAACTAGTTCAGGATTAGAAATAAACTAAACATACTAATGCAATCATACATCAAAGATACATCAGTATATAGGAGAAACCAAGATAGCTTTATTGATGAATAACAAGGTTCACGAGGAGATACAACCAAGAGAGTTCCAATCTAGCATCTACCTCCCAGCGAATGAAATCCTTTCTTCACCTCCCTTCAAAGCATTTAGCACCCAATGATTCCAATCTCAAACCAACAGTAATTCTTTGCAATAACAAAATTCCAGCCTCCTGGATCTCATGGAGGAGAGATCCATATATAGATGTTTGGAGAGAGGATGAGTCAGCTTGAGATCTGACTGGTGTGCTCTCCCTCTGTCAGTTCTTGCTTCCACTTGGAGACTAAGAGCCTCTTACTCATCACTTAGTCGAACTCATCAAGGCAAGTGTCATGGAGGAAGATTCTGGAAGCTTCCACAGTCTTTACACCTCGCAAAAAGGACCCTGCCATTTGTCATTTCCCGCTCATTGCACCCTGGCATTTCAACGCAGGCAGCTAGTGGAGCCTCTGAATTGATCCTGAATTGACTTGTTTTTGAGCGGTTTCTGGTGGTGAACTTCTGTGAATTGCTGTGGTTTGTTAGCCTTGTTCCTCTAGGGGTAGGAACAACATGTTTAGGGACTTTGGATCCCTTGGATTATGGACATTTCATGCTTATAGCTGTAAGGCACAAAAATGTCTATAACACCTAGGCGTGGGGAGGTCGAATCCATCAATCAACCTCCCTCAACCCAGGTTGTAACGACCTGCGTTCTACAGTTGAAGTGTGAGCTCTCTCGTGAGCGTGCGATGGTATTATGCGCATGATAGAAGGAGTGGGAAAGCATGTTTATATGGCGTGGAGCGTGTTAACACATATGAAGGGGCCGACTTGAAGTTAGGATCTTTTGCGATGGCGTGAGGGCTTTGGGGAGGTCAACTGGGTAAGCCACGACCTCCCCCTACAATGCATATATATTGGTTGAGCGTGGAGCTCATTTAGACATCATCCATTGCTCAATATCTTCGCTCAAGGAGTTAAGGCGTAGGTCTAAGTGCACATAAGCTAAGGAGGAAGGCACAGTTTTGGATGCGCCCATTCTTGGGCTAAGCCGCACGTAGAAGGAATACTTGACTTGGTTTTGGGTGAAGGGTGCTTACAGGAGCGCCCGGTAGTTGGGTGGGGTCGTACATGGGTGTGTGGCACTGGACGAATAGTTAAGGCATGCACATGTGTCTTGGCGACTCGAGTGAGCGCCCGCCCAGCGTGCAAGTGTGCACCGTGACTTAGTGAAGTGTTGAGATTGTGAATAGAGGTGTGTCTCAGGTAGAGGCGCCCGTGTGTGGCGACTTGGAGGCGTGCCCGAGTTGGGAAAACAACATGATCGTGCGACAAGGTGAAAAAAGTGTTGGTAAGTCATGCGGCGACGATGCGGAAGTGCTGACGAGCTAGGCAACTGAGTTTTGCCTTGGATTGTGAATTTGGCTAAGTATGAAACTTGGGGTTTCCAAGTATACTTGTAAAGCTTTGTAACTGTTGTATAATATATATGATTCGAGCAGACTCATTGTTCAGGGAGTTTCCCCTCCCTTTATATTGTGAAATTGTGTTCATCATTTATAATTGTTGTTGATAATGAATGTGTATGGGTGTTCATTGGTATAAAGGATAGCATAATAATACTTGGTTGCGAAACACAAACTAAGTAGGAGTAAGTGGTTAGGCGTAGTCCGCGAACATAAGTATTGGTGAAAAGAAAGTGTTCGATGGTGCCACACCTCACTAAGGGTGGTTGAAAGACTACCGCTGGCTTGGGGGCATGACAATTGGTATCAGAGCAGGGTTGCTTGTGATGAAGTACAGACATTGAAGCTGATTCAAGGTTGAAGAAGCTTGACAGTTGGTGACAGTGAAGCAGGTACTTGCAGGTGAAGGGAGTTGTTTCACATACAAGTGGAACAAGGGCTGGTTCAGGTTGCAGGCAACTTGATGAAGCTACTGTATGGTCAAAACTAGATCGCAATGAAGAAGGAAGCTATTAGCAATGGCAGTTGAATCTCAGGTTGGGTCTAGTCACAGTGTGTAGGATGCTACTATAGCACTTATGGAAAAAGTGTTGTTGAAAATGGAGGACTTGGAAACTTACTGGAATAAGAAGATGAACTTGTTCGATAAGGAGCAAGAGGCCAATTCGAAGATGAAGGAAGAGGTTGATGTACTCTCGACTCAACACGAGTACACTAATCTTATGTGTACACAACTTGAAGTAAGGGTCAAGGAGGTTGAAGGGGCAAGAGACTAAGGTCTTGCAGAGATCGTGGGCTTGCAAAAATCTCTTGATGGAGCTAGAGATGAGATCGCGGTGTTGAAGAAGGCGATGAGGCATAACTTAGGTGGAGGAGTGCCTCATGTGAAAGTCAAGGAACTGGAATCTTACGATGCTACAAGGATTGAAATGACTCTTGGTAGATTTCTATGGGACATGGAGCAGTACTTGGAACTATTGGGTCTATCTGATGATGAGACGAAGGTCAAGGTAGCTACTCAGTTCTTGACAAAGGATGATAGATGTGGTGGCGAAGATGGATGGATCATATTGAAGTGCTGGTGACATTACTTCGTGGGATGAGATGAAGAAAGCTTTGCATACCTATTTCAGTCCTCAAGATGAAACGTGGGAAGCAAGGATGAAAATTAAGTTCATAAAGTAGACAGGAAACCTTTAGACATATCAGTGGGAGTTTGCAAGTGCGGTTCTGGAACTTCATGACATGGTGGAGAGAGACAAGGTGTTCAATTTCATTATTGGGTTGAAGCCTTGGGCACACAATGAAGTGAAGAGGCAGAGGATTAGAACACTTGAGGAAGCTTTTGCGGCTGTTGACAGGTTGGTGGAGCATTATGATGAGACTTCTGATGATAGGAAGAAGAAGTCTGACAAGTCGAAAGAAAAGAAGAAGGATGATGCTTCGAAATCAGATGATAATTCGAAGACGAAGAAATCCTTGAAGTGATGGATATGTGATGGACCACATACAGTGAAGTATTGTCCTTCTAGACCAAAAGTGGCTGCGATTGCAGAATTTAATGCGAAGAATGAAGAAGCTTTTGTGGGGATGATGCAGATACTTGGTTCTGTTGCTGCTACAGAGGTGATCCCTCAGAGGGATCCTGAGAGGAACAGTTTGGAGTATGTTTGGATGAAGGTTGGGAGTGTTGATATACTCACTATGGTGGATAGTGGGGCTTCTCACAACTTCATGGGTGAAGATACTGCGAGAAGAATTGGGCTGAAATTTGTACCGATGAAGGCACAGATGAAGACAGTAAATTCTCCTCCTCATAATGTTCTTGGTGTAGCCGAAAAAGTGGACACAACAATAGGTGAGTGGACGTGGAAGGTCGACTTCACTGTAGTGCGGATTGATGACTATGAGGCTGTGCTAGGAATGGAATTCATGAAATAGTTTGATGCTATGATTGTTCCACATTTGAGGAAGCTGTACATCTACGATGGAAGGGAAGATGTACCCATTGGTGTACCAACCATTGGAGTCACAAGGCCTGATTGTAAGTTAGCACTAATGCAAATGAAGGATGAGAAGCAGATGGAAGACATGAGTAAGCGGTTTTCTATGGTTGAGACAAATCTTACCGAGCAGTCATTGGTCATCAAGACTCTTTCAGATAGTATCTTGGATTTGTGAAGAATGCTAGAAGTGGTCGAGGATGATGATGATGATGATGAGGCATATGTGAGGCGGAATGTCCGGGAGGAGGATCGGGTCACTTATCTACAGAGGATGGAGATAGAAGATCCTAACAGATGGATTGAGATGATTAGTGAGGGTGAGCCTTCAGGCTCTACCCCCTCCACATCCTCTTAGATGACAAGAAGATGGGTCTCATTGTTAGCTGCTCATGGCAGTGAGTCCTTTAAAATAGGTTGAGAAGGTATGACAGATGGTGCAGGGATGGCTTATCAACAAGCATCATGACATGTTGCAGATGGGATGGAGTTTCCATGGACCTAAGCATGGTGGTGAGATTCTTGGTGAGTTCGG